>JAQBSW010001530.1:0-130451 GCA_029291075.1 Eudiplozoon nipponicum
CTGCCAGTATCTAAAGCCATTATTCTGGATTAGTTAGTATATCCGTTCATCCAATTCCAACTGTACAGGTTCTACATTACACCAAATAAGCATGAAAGAGATAAATCAAGAAAGGTGTTATATCAATTATTACCGTTAATGATAAAATGAAATAATAATGACACAAATAGTATTTTAAGAAGAGAAATTATTAGAGGAGAATTATTTACAAAGATAAGTATATTGTTCAGATAAAGATATTTTCCTAGGGAATGCACATAAATTAGGCATCCTAGATCGCCGAAAAACTCCATTATGGCTAATTAAACTTTTAATTAAGGGGACATCAGTAATACAGCTTTCTTGCAGTTTTTACTCTATCTCAATTGAAATGAGGATTCTACTAGTAATCGGAGTCATGATTGCCACTGAGCTTGGTTTGAAGCTGTCGCGCAAGATTCCCAACTAAGAAACATGATACCACGTGGACGCCCACTCTAGTAAACAAGCGAGTCCCATAGTACATAATAAGATTTTTGTGTAATTTATCTGTTCCTACCATATCAAAAGAGGTCCATTTTATTTCGAATGTAACTCTGGCGCTGGCTGGGAGAATAATGCTCAACTGGGAATCCAAACTGAAAGCATACAAAATACGTGACAAATCCAGCACAGTTCAAGAAACCGTGTTTGTTTTTCTAACAAGATACACTTGATGCTTAATCCAACAATTCGTTTGCGAGCACCATTGTTGCTTATTTTTTGTTAATTTATAGTTATTATGCATCTCGCACAACAGTATTAAAATTGTTCATATATTAATTTAGTAAAATTTCATTTAAAGAATCCTCCACGCCTTTTTCATAAGAAATCAGCATTAAATGGAAATGAGATGTATTTTCATACCGTAACAATGTCGTAAATTTAGATAAATTTTAACCTAATTTCTGCCCCCTATTTAACTTTCGGTGAATATTGCCATTAACTCCATTATTTACATGTTACTAATTCTTAACATCAAAATTTTACCAAATTTATAGCGGTCCATTGTGGATTATATCGATATATTTCATTATTAAAAAATGACTGGTATTAAAAAATTTACGGCATAAATGTCGTGCTACTTGATATGATTATTTGTAACTTTCATGCAAAATCATCTGTCCCACGCTTAATTTTGACAGTATTACCGCTATCTTAGTAAAACCAGTTACCAAGACAGCACTATCGATTAGAAGGGCTCGAATAATGAACATTTTATTTATTTTTATTACCAAAACAATATTTTTTTTAATTTTTCGGTCGCATTATTTTATGCCTCCCCCCCCCCACCTCCCAATACAAAAATTGTGCTTGGCAGTGATTAGCTGACAGTTCTTCTAAATTAATAATGAGTATCAAATCAACTTCGTTAGATAATTATCAATTCCATAAGGCCTCCAGACCCAAAACTGACCTAGTTTTGAAAAGAAACAATAGTCCAATTTTGCAGCCATACCTTTTCTGTCAAATGGCCTTGCTAACACTCACTAAATTTACTTTGCCCTGTGATCGAAATTTCCATAAGTCCTACTTGGTTTCTTCGTCATTATCTGCGTTTTTATGGTTACAGATTGTCAAAACCACACCACGAACTGCCACAATTTCTAAATGACCAATCGTTCATCAAGTTATGTATTTATTTATTTAAATCAAGGTTGCGATTTTGTTTTAAAAAACCAATCTTATATATATATATATATATATATATATATATATATATATATATATATATATATATATACATATATATATATATATACATTAACCAGTATAACCTGAGCATTGTATAATGCAGAAAAAGCAATTCATCCAGTAGACCAGTTTCGCCAATATTAAGAACCTTTTACTAACCGTTTAGAATTTGCCGCTGGCAGAGATCGAGCCTGAACACGTCTGTCTTTTATACATTATAAAATAGACAGCGTTGTTGGGAATTTATATTAGTCAAAACTGTGAGCATACGTCCTAAAATTAAAGAAAGATAGGTAAATTTCTGAGAGTCTGATCTTATTTCTAGCATTTTAGAGTATATTCATCCTAACAACACAACTATATTTAAAATCATTATTTTTTCTCTATGCACAAAACTTATTTATAATTAAGTTAATTTTAATTTATATGTCTTGGAAATTTTCGAATTCTGTCTCAACTTAAAAATTTTTCTTTTTTTCTACAGACCTTTGATATTTAAATATTCAAAACGATATTTTTGTTCTGTCATTTCCTCACTTCTTGGATTCGCTTTTCACACCACGCTCGGCGTCTTCTTTAATTTACTTGTATTTTTAATATTTCTCAGCTCGTTTGCTATATTTTACCTTTATTTTTTACTATTTAATTTTACTTTCATCTAATCAATATAATAAAACAATCATTAGTGTGCGAGTAGTGGTAATAATTCTTTAAATCAAGTTTGCGAGCATGAAATAAGCACCAATCCCATTTTGTATTTAACCAGTCGTCGAACAGAATAGCAATATTTTTGTTAATTTTAGCTATGTTTACTGCTTGGTAAGTCATTTTCTTGCATGAAATGCGGGCTTCTGATTTGTGAGTTGATCTTACTTTTTTGTCTGTAACTTATTTGTCGAGTTAAATTTAACGATTAATATTTGCATGAACCTCATGTGGAAGGCAAATCAACTATGTACATCCCGTGGCACTATAGTGTGCATACATTAATTTTGCACTGTCATAAACGTGCAGGCTAGTACGGGTGCAACTGGAGTTTACATTTATTGAAAAAAAATTAATTTAGAAGATAAATGAATAACTTAACTTAATGATTGTCAAATTGGCTATGAAATGTGCTTTCCGTTGGAAAAGGTTTCCAAATGCCGAATTCGAAATATTCTGAGTAAAATTGAAAACGGTGGACGGGAACACCATGTTGGAAAATCAAAAGAATAGATAATTAATAAACGAATGTTCATTTAGAAACGGTAGCAGTTTATGGTGGTTATTTTGATTATCAATGACTAAAAGAAGCGCGGATCGTGACGAAGACAGTCGGCAGGACTGATAAAAATTTTATTCAGAGCAAAGGAATAGTTGCATACATGAGTTATTATTACCAGGGACACAACATCTTAAGTTTATTTTTACTGATATGCTCCTTTATTTAATAATTTACCTTGATAAAAAACACCTGGTCCATTATATACATACATTGGTCAGTATAAACTAAGAAATGTATAGTGTAGAAAAGGCAATTTATGTGGTAGACTGGTTTCGTCCTAATTAGGAACCCATCACGTTGGGTCTACAATTTGTCAAAGACAAGGCTCGAACCTGGGTGGTCTAGCCAGTGAGCAACCTTGCTGCACACTATACACACTTTTCAGTTAAGTATTAATTAATATTTCTTGGTTAGCCTTTCTTTTAGGTGGAGCCTAAAGATCCTATCTTAAGTCCTGAAATTCCAACTAACCATCCACAATTTTTCATTATTGAACAGACACCAGACTACACGGGGAAGTGGTATTGTCCGCATTAAATTCTGGACAGTACGTGATGAGTTCCTAATAAGGATAAAACCTCACTACAGGATAAATTAACTATTCTACAGTATAAAAATCTTAGTTTATTCTGACAAATGTATGTAATTAATGGATCAGATGCTTAAATCAAGATAGCAACCTTGATATAGTAATTGTTATCACCGCCTGCACAACCAATGTTCGTTTAATTATATGAATGTTCATTTCAATACCACTTCCCCATATAGTGCTTTGTCTGTCCAGTAATACGAGATTGGGGATGGCTAGTTGGAACTTTGTGTCTAAATGGATGTCATATGAGCTCCACCTAAAAGAAAAATGACTCTCCAAGTTATATTAGTTATTATATAATTGTAGATTGTGTTTAGTGTGCGGCAGGTGGCTCAGTGGTTATAGCACCAGATTCTGAAGCAGACAATACCATACTTAGTTTATTCTGTCAAATGGATGTACTTAATGGGTCATGTGTTTATATTAGGATCTCAACATTGCATAAAATTAAATTTTTATCACCGATCGCGCAACCAATATTTGTTTAATAATTAATCTTTTATCCATTTGAAGTTTTAGTGGGCCACATTTGAATTTCATAGAAACCTGATGGGTTTTTAGTTACTCAGACCCATCTATTAGTCAATGTATCACTTCATTTTAGACTCTTGTATACATCATTGTCAATTCTATTAGTAAGCGCACACCTGTGCTTTTGCGCAAGAATAAGTGATTTTTTTACTTATGATAGATTGCTGGTCTAGGGCGTCATTTGCTTTTCTTAGCGTTACATTTATTTTTAGTAGCTTTGCTGGAATCTCTCCTATTGCGTATGTTTGAAACATCTCTTTACCTTGTTAAATGTACTTTATGTAAGCAAAAAATACTCACAAAAATTTACTTAATCGAGTTTGGTCTGACTTATTTTCAAGATGAACACATATATATTTCTCTTAAATATCTTTTCATTTCAGTGGTAGTCCTCTATTCTACAGACGCTCTGCTATAAATAGATCCTACGTCCAATATGTAAAACTACGGCCTTTGACAACGATTAGAGTCGATCTTAGCATATCAAAATAAAAAAAGTGTAAATTGTTTTAACTCGAAATTGTAAATAAACTTCAGCGTGCATCTTTACACAAAGTATAAAACGACAACCACAACTGTTAAATTCATGGATGATTTATCGGTTCACATGCGTTATTCGTCAGTCAACATTAATCCTCTGACTGAGTGGTCAGTTAATTCCTAGTCGCAATTTAAAGAGGTGTTCTTATCCGAATGGATAAGAAGCGTGTGTAACTGCTTAGCATGTTAATGAAACGTCAGGCTCGTTTTCCTCTTAAAAAGATTTGCGTTAGTTAATAGAGTAAAAAAAATATCAATGAACCTCATAACTGTTATGAATCACACAAGTTGTAACCAGATTGATGTAGAGCAGCAAAGACGCGTTCGGAACTTATGGCTCACTTTGGCGTGATAAATTGCATGTAAAGCCTATAAAGATCCACTGGTTTATGCCTCATTTTCTCGCCTTTTGAATTATATTTTTGTTTTTCATTTTTGAGACTTAAAAAATGCTGAAATCTTCGTAATATGTAGGGATAATAAAGGCAATTTTTCTGATATTTATTGTTTGCTCATAGACAGAAGAATAAAAAATTAGTGTACAGTCTTACATGCATTTTGTGCTAACAGATGATATAATTATTATTGATCCTTAAGTATAATAACTACATAATATAAAGAAATTAGAACGCATTATCTCAAAGAATATGGTTTATAAACAAAATAAATCCCCTAAAGTCAAATGTGAAAATTTGAAAGGAGGAACTATTGTAACCAACAAAATTAAAACTATTCTACATGATACTGCATACGCTACAAAGAAACGTTTTCAAAATTAATTGTTAGGCACTACGCAAGAAGAAAAAGTTTAGTTAAAATAAAACCCAAAGGATATGTCAATGTCAGCAAGGTCAAAATTTGTAATCGCTCGTGTATATGCATTCCGCACTTGCCGGCGAGTCTTTAGTGGGAGTCGAAATTAAACATAAAAATCAATTTTTACTTGGTAAAATATGCATGAAAGCTGGGCCGTGCAATCTGTCATACGGACGTGCATTCCAGTAGTAATGCGGTAAACTTAATATCAAGTCTTCAGAAATGCTTCTCGAAAGCCAATTCGCTATATAATTAATTTACGATACATTTGAAAGATACTAACATCAGTGCTTTGAGAATGCAATCAATTCTAAACCTCTGCTACTCCTACAAATGCCTATATATAACAAAACTACCGCCAGCCGCAACGCACTGACGCGTTTCGACCTTCCATGATCATCATCAGAGTACGACGGCAAACTAACTATCGAGGATCATGGAAGGTCTAAACGCGTCAGTGCGTTGCGGCTGGCGGTAGTTTTGTTATGTTGTTCGACGACTGATTAAATACAATGGGATTGGTGTTTACTTCAAGCTCGCAAACTTGATTTAAATAATTGTTACCACCACCCGCGCAATCAATTATTGTTAAATGCCTATATAGTCGTCTCTTCCGACACTGAATATAAAATTTCATGGTAATAATGACAATTTATGGGTAAATGTTATTATTTTGTGTTCATTATTGCCGTGAACTAATATGTATTCAATTATGAGTTTGGTATTAAATGCTTAGAAACAGATTAGTGCAAAATTAGCGTGAAAAACGTGTATACACCTATGCAGATATGCATTTCGTGCTTATTGGCAACTCATCAGGAGGCGTGGGTCAACGCCCAAAATTTAAACATTTTAATTTTTTTAATATACCAAGATTAATAACTCGCTTATGATAAATTTAAGTGAACAATGATGAAATAAATGAATTTTTTTTATTTCGTAGATAGTCACTGGTTATTGTTTTCTTACTATATTTTCAAACTAAAACCCCGGTTCTTCCATATCTTATTCTTTTTTTCGTGGTTTTCACTCGTCTTTCAATTATATGACTAGATTTAATAAGTTTATTCGATTTTAACAAAGGCGTACCTATTGATTAATATTCAACACCTCTTTACCTGTTAATTATTGTCCATCTTTATGTTACTTTTTTAAAGTTTTCCTTTTCATGGACCAAATTAATTATGATATATTTACGTTGATGGATTTGAATATAGTGAATCATTCTTAACATACTTTAAAATATCTTGCATTGAAAATGTATTAGAAGAAATAATCGCAATATCTGAAATTGTTTGAAGAATTCATTGATTGCACCTAGAATTGCGATGCATTTAGGTGAACAATGATTAACTAAATTTTAAATTATGTATTCTTTGTATAATTAGTATTTTTTTCCTTACTATATTTTGAAACAAAAGCCGGATATTTCCATATTTTTTTAATTTCTTTTCATTGTTTTAATACTTCATTCTATTATAAGACTACATTTCATAAGCTTAAACCATTTTAACAATGGCTTACTTATTGATTAATATTCAAAACCTGTATACCTGTCAAGTATTGACGATTTTTATATTTTCTTTTTAAGGTTTTGTTCGCTTGTTTTATAGATAAAATTAATTACAATATATATTTTCCGTGGTGTAATGGAAAATGGTGAATCATTCGTAACATACTTTAAAAGTGGCATTTTGACTTTTTAACTAAATGGCTTGCAGTAAAAGAGTATTAGAAGAAATAATTGCAGTGTCTGAAACTATTCTAAGCATTCATTCATTATTTTCTCTTAGATTTGCAAGTGAAGCCAGCTGCAGTTTCATTTTTTTCAGGACTAATTGAACGCACATACCGGGGAAAATAGGGTGTCGAGTGAATTTTCTTTCTTAGGTAAAATCAGGTTCACTGAATTTAATTTGTGTAAATTACTATATTTGCATTGTGTTCGGAATCTATATTTATTTATTTAGTTGAAAATTCGCTGTGCCTTTTAACGCTAATATAGGGTTTTGCCCCATTTTGTCATGATTTCATTTGGAGCTGTTTATGATTTTTTTTTAAATTCAGTTCTGTTACACGTGTTTTAATTACCTTAAAAATATTCCAGGAAAACAAACCACTGAACGAATTTGCATGTGCCCTAATTGTTAAAAAATATTATTTTCCGAGCATTATACAAATAGTGAAAAAACTGTGGGCCTGATTTTGCTAAATAAATTCCTATGTCTATATTCCTGTTTAAGACTTTTACATTTAAACCTGCATTTCTGACGTTTATACAAGAAAATGTATTGCCACAAAGCGTGAAAAATATATAGGTGGTAGTTTATAAAATGTATACTGAATTTGCCAAAAAAATTCAAGTTTAACATTTAGCTAGATTTTTCTATATTTAACGCTATTTACAAAGTAAAATGCATCTTTATCCATTTAACTCAGTCACTACTAATTGCTTATTAAGTAATAATAAAATAAAAAGGTAAATCTGGTTAGCAAACATGCAAGTATTAAGAAAAATATGAGTTGTCCTATTTCAATTATTTCGAATGTAAAACTTAAGAACGTGACTGGCATAGAAGATATTAACGCGTCAGTACGTGTGATAGACGGTAGTTTTGCAACGTTGTCCGACTGGTTAGATATAAAGTGAATTGTATTTATTTACCATCACTCGCGCAGTCAATGACCGCCTAATTCTAAAACTTTCATAAATGTGGTGAAAACTGCTGGAAAAAAAAATAATATTTGGGATTTCCTAGAAATTGAGCAATTTCCAGCCAATTCCGATGTTGGCGAGTATACTAGAGGTGAATGTTGCATATCTAGTTTTAATTTCCTCCTAGTGCCTCGCGTTATGATCCTCGTTGGTCAGTTTACCGTCGCGCTCTGTTTATGACTATGGGAAAACGAAACGCGTTAGAGCATGTGATTGACCGTAGTTTTGCTATGTCAAGAAACTGATTAAATAAAATGGGATCGGTGTTTGCCAAAATATTGTAAACGTGTGTAGCCTATATAGGTGTTGCGCTAGCTGCATAAAATTGTTGTTAATGAATGCATAGCAATTGTGCAGCCAACGTTACCGGTCAAGTACTTTGTTTTTTCCAATGTCGCGTATTGCGTACACGGGTAGTGGCTTTGTGCGGACAGTTTCACAAAGATCCGATTGATCACAAATTCCAATTTCGTTTTGTCTTCGATCTGGTTGAGTTTGTATTCGTCCCAATGGAGATGCGGTTCTATCCCATCTTTGTTTACTGGCGCCGTTTCGAAAAGTGAATCCCCTTTCCATCTTCAGGCCAATTTGTCTACTTATATCCTCAGCAAAATACTCACAATAGCAGATTTAAGCAAATGTGGTAACCTCGTTCCAAAACCGTTCCATTTATATTTTTTTAAATTTTTTGACTCAACACTGGTTTTAAACATAGAATATTTCGCAGTTTCTGTTTAAAACCAGTGTTGAGTTTAAAAAAATTTTTTTAATAAAATATAAATAGAACGCACTGACGCGTTTCGTCCTTCCATGGTCATCATCAGAGTACGACGGCAAACTGACTAGCGAGGATCAAACCGCATTGCATAAATAGGGAAAGCAAAATTAGATATAGGGCTCTCACCTCTCTCACCTACTTCAAGCTCGCAAACTTGATTTAAAGAATTGTTACCACCACCCGCACAATCAATTATTGTTTAAATGTATTATCTATATATGCGTGTGGCAAAAACTACAAACAGCTAATATTCGTGACTGCATAGAAATTGTGCAGCAGACATTTCCAGTCAAGTTCAATGTATGCGAAACTGCTAGAGGTGAGAGCCGCGTATTTAATTTCATACAAAATTTTACTTCATTTAATTTTATTCATTTCAATTCAAGCAAGTTGTTCAATATGAGCTTATAACTTTTTTTCAAAATCATTTAACTTTTAACGGTAGCATGTGTGATTTACCCTCATAATACAAATTTGAAATCGAAAAAAATTGTTCTTCCTTGATATTTCTAAAACTAAACAAAACTAAACGTTAAATACTGTTTTTTGCGAAGAACTAATATATATGCAAGTATATATTAGGTTTTGCGAACCTAATAACAAATTAGTTCAGTTGTGACCAGAAGGATAAACCAAAGGCAGCATGAACGGAAAGTATAATCTCATGCACATTCGTTTCGTGCTTACTGGCGGCTCATCAGTAGGAGCCGGTATTACGCCCTTTAACCACTATATATTTGGTAGAAGAATGTAGAATAATAGGACGGTACAATCTCCTAGACGAATGTGTAAACCTGTAATAGTGAAGCTAACATAATCTGAAGTCAACGACAATACGACTTCAATGCTAACTCACACTATATAATATATATACGGAGTCTGTAAAGGATACTAACACTATGGCCATTGTGTTAGTAACTGATACCTTTTTTGAAATCGATGAGTACCGGATACTAACACTATGGTTTCCGAGTCGGTACATGATACCAACCTGATGGATATAAATTTATGCTAAAGATCACCCAAATTGAGAATTACAACAACAAACTAAACGTTGTTGAATCTCCGCGATTTGCGTTCGCGGGTTGTCGTTTTGCGCTATCAGATTCGCAAAGATCCGATTGGTCCCCATTTCCAAGTACGCATCTGGTTTGTCTTTGTTTAGCCTGGGTACGGATTCGTGCCTTTCTTCCGAATTCCAGCCAGTCATTGAAGGTTAGATCGTAACTCATTTCCGGTTGTTAGTATGAACGATGTGGAAGCCTTCGGAAGAAAGGCACGAATCCGCACTTAGCCAATAAAAAGACAAAGTAGATGCGTACATGGAAACGGGAATCAATCGTGTCTCTGAGAAACTGATAGTGTAAGGCTACAACCCATGAACGCAAATCGCAAAGATTTGACATTTAAAGCTTGCAATGCGCAACTATTCAAAAAAATCTAATCTATAGCAGCCCATTTTCAATGCCTGAACGTACATATACACAAAACACAATATCACACTAGTTCCCACATGTTACGCAATCAAATAGAGGCCCAGTACAATTACAACTGAAGAAAACCAGTGTATTTACCTATGGTAAACTTATTCCGGATTATATATGTATATATATATATATATATATATCAGTATATATATATATTTATATATATATATATATATATATATATATATATATATATATATATATATATATATATATAGTGTGGTAACTCGAGATACGAGTTTAATTCGTTCCAGAACCGAGCTTCGTAAGTCAATCGGCTCGTATCTCAATCAAATTTCTCCCATTTAAAATAACTGAATTCGATTTAATCCGTTCAGGACCTATGAAAAATCCCAACCCATTGTAAATTATGAATAAAGATATGTTTTAAATAGCAAAAACATGTATAATTAGCAAATATATATCAAAATGTGATGATTATTTCTGGAAAATGATGTTTTATAGGAAAAAGCCTCTTAAATGAGAAGTATGTTGGAATACTTTATGTTTACCAAGACCAGAAAGCTTTTTTTATTGTCACAGATGTCACGTCTTCTAGTGGGGCTAGTCTTCGATCAACGTAAAGTTGTTTCTAATTTTGCACACACAAAATCGATATAACTCAATAGAATTAAGTTTTATTGTCCACTTAATCTGCAGGAAATATCAGTAATGGAGTAGGAATAATTTATTACACGGAACTATGCCATTTTTCTGACAGTATTTCTCAAATAATGCAATGTCCTACATTTTTTTCGTTCAGTGTGTTTGATTGCATAAAATGCAAATGAAATACTGCTAATTATGGTTTGATTAAATTCTAAAACCATTAAATGTATAGAGGATATACAATTTCTATCGTGTCTAGTTTACGGTGGGCAATTTATAATTACCTCCAAAATATGTCTGGCTTTGTAGTAATGAAATTTCCTTTCAATAAATTACTTCTAACTTGTGCAATCAGTTACCAAATATTTCCCATTAGGCTGCATTTTCATGGATTACATGTATTAATATGAAATTCACCTGAAGTACATCTTTTTAATTGGTTACTATTTTTGATTATAAATAATGCGGATGCGTATTAGTTGAATAATAAAACATTCATGCATAAAAGAGAAAACTATTAATTACTTTAACTGTAGTGATTAAGCAATTTAAATTCAGGTCTTCTGCAAACTATTCCATTTTAAAATGAAATATTTATATTCCGCAATACAAATTTCAGGATTTCGTAACTATGCCAGAGAAATGATACAATGCGCTGCTTTATAATCTGTAGTAATTCATTCAATGCGGAAATAGTAATTATACGTATAAGAAAAAAGTCACAATTACCTCTTTGTAAAATCGGTTGCTACTTCGCTACTGGTAGGTTTTTGATGCTTCAACTTATTTATTGCTCATTTCAAATTCAAATAATCTATTCTTTCGCAGTCTACTACACAATTAACTCTCAGAACCGCTGAAGAGTTTACACTTGAAATCACTTGATTTAAATAACCTGTCCCTCAGCCGGTTTCTTTTCTATGCGTATTGTGTTTAATTTTGTGTAAATTCTGTTTTCAATTTGCTTAAGGTAATGGTTGTATAGCCGACGCTCTGTTAGATGGTGTAAATGGCAATCCAGTAGAATGTGTGGAGCTGAGCTTTGGATCAATGGCCATATTCAATATTCCCAACGCGTTATACACCAACACGTACGAAATCAACGCCGTCAACATAAAGACTGGTGAAATATTTAAAGCGCTTCAGCTTTTGGGCAAATCAGATACACTGCAAGAGGAGCTGCAAAGTAAACAAGCAATTTTGCTCTGTCATTTTACGTTATGTAGTCATACTAAATTGACATTTTTCTGCATTAAATTTTTATGGATATGATTTGAAATACTACAATGAGGTTGGCGGTCTCCTCGAGATACTTTGGTAGACACGTTGAACTGACCAGAAACACACCAGCTTATATAGCTTTCTACATTCTTAAAAGGAGACATTGTTAGGTAAACGGGTATCGCCAGTTTAGATATACTTATAACACTTCCGCTAGTTTTTTTAGCTTCTGGTGATAAGCCAATAGGTTATAAACATTTTCCAGAAAGCACAGTATACACAAGTTAGCCTTACCTGATTATGAGTTATATATATATATATATATATATATATATATATATATATATATATATAGGGAGCTAGTACTCGATGTATAGTTCAGCATAACCCATCGATAGAAGATTTACAATATGGTATGCATTATTTAGTAATAAAGAGACAAGCGCGACTAAACGACTAAAATACATTCGTACGACTATTGAACGTACGCCACACAGAAACACAATATCACGCAGTTCTAATTTGCGCAATTAGTAGAGGCCATTACATTACAAATGAAGAAAACCAGTGTATTTATCTACGGTAAAGTTTTTCCGGATTATATATATATATATATATATATATATATATATATATATATAGTTGTACATTTGGTTTAATTCGTTTCCAGAACCGAAGCTCGTCAGTCAATCGGCTTGTATCTCAAACGAATTTCTCCCATTTAAAATAATTTAATTCGATTTAATCCGTTAAGGACTTATGAAGAATCCCCAACCCGTTGTAAATAATGAATAAAGATATGTTTTTAAATAACAAACAAACATGTATAATTAACAAATACATATCAAAATATCATGTTTCTTTCTTCACAATGTCGGCGTAAATACTCCGTGCCTTCTCGCATAATACCGTCTCCGTCAGTGGATCTCATGCCAACTCCTTCTCTTTCACCCACACGAGCAGAAGCTTCACCATTTCCTCGTGGACATTTATCCTTAATGGTAATGAATTGTGGCTCATTTTGCTGGTGTAGCACTATTGATGGCATCCTTCTGCTTTAATATCGTACAAATTGACGATCTATTACGGTTATAGATCTTTGCTAGTTCAATCACTCGTGCGCCACGCTCATGCTTTTCTATTATTTCTTGCTTTAGTTCTATCGACATCATCCTCTTCTTTCTGTCAACATTGTCCATAGCATTCACTTTCTTCGGCCCCATGAAAACACACAAAAAAGTTCAGTAATCACGCAAAAATCAAGCAAAAATGAGTACAGCGCACAAGATCCATTTCGATTCAGGCGAGTAACACGTGCGGGTGAGCGAGAGATTCTTTCGGATGGTGCTCGACCGTGCGCGCCAACTAGCGGGACGCTCCAGTAACACGGCTCGTATCTCGAAAATCGACTTGTATCTTGAACGAAAATATGGCCCGAGCTCCGGCTCGTATCTCAAAAAACTCGTATGTTGGGCTGCTCGTATCTCGAGGTACCACTATATATATATGTATATATATGTATATATATATATATATATATATATATATATATATATATATATATATATATATACTGTCAGTATAAACGCAATACTGTATCAGGTTACAAAGAAAATTCAACCAGTAGGCCGGTGTCGTTCTCATTTGGAACTATACGTGAGCTACCAGAAATTGCCGCAGATGGGATAGGAACGTGGGCCCATTTGCTTCGCAGTCTATTAATCTATCTGCTGCACCACCAGTGCCGTATATTACGCGCAATTTGATGTCATGTGTCGATTTATATTTTCTTAATGGCCTTTCTTTCAGGCGGAACCTATTTGGAATCTCTTAATATATGAAGCTTAATTCAGCTACTCCCTATCTGTCATTACACAACAGGCACATTGACACACTGGTAAACTCTGGACAATACTTGAGTTCCTAATATGGTCGAAATCGCTATACTGGATTAATTTGCTTTGCAAAATTATAAAATGCTTAATTTATACTGAAAATATAAATAAAATCAAAATCCTGCGATTATAATTCATTCATTTATATATATATATATATATATATATATATATATATATATATATATATATATATGAAAGTCATCCTCTAGCTGGGGTTGTCATCAATTTGTAAAAAGCCTTCTTTCGTATAAAAGGTTATTTGTTAGTTGTTCACTTTTGTCTGCTGAATTTGCTATATCAGTGCGCTGTATGAAATAATTCCGAGAAATAAAATCACATAATAGATGACGGACATAACAAGTACTATGTTTATTTGACAAGTGTATAAATGATCAATCAACGCACACATGGAACAAAGCGATATGTCAGCCAAAGAAAAGGATGAGCTCTAAGAAAATTATGATAATGTCAAAATAAACATGCACCATTTAAGTATTAATAAAAAGGAGTTCAGCAAGTCTCGGTAAGCACGGACATAACACGTTATACATTGATGCTTTAATACCGTACAATGAATAAGATGGAAACGCATTATTGCAGTAATCCTGCGTTTCGTTAAAAAATATTAATGAAAAATAAAAAAGCCGAAATGCTAGCAGTGAATAACTTTCAACAAAGCTAGCTGATGTCCAAGAATGGCATTTGTCGCCTAGACAAGACGACTTGTTCCAAAACAAACATTTCAGACTTTCGCCATTTTTTACTCAAACTTGTTTATAAATTGAACCAAGTTTATTCTAATTGTAAAAGTATTTATATTAATTTGTGTCAGCGATAATTATAAAATATTTCAAAAATGAACATACTCAATATGACAATTTTTCGGAGTAGTGTCACAATAAGAAGTATTAAATTCTAAATCGGAAGTTATATATATATATATATATATATATATATATGATATAAGAAGATATGAAATTATATTAAACATTCATTGATTGCAGCTGTGCTAATTAAAATATATTAAATCAAGTTCGCATGATTGTTTTAAACTACTATAAAATCATGTATTTTTTTCTAGTACAAATTAAACAATATATAAGATATAAATAGCAATTCATCCTGTAGATGGGATTGGAAATAAAGTTCTAAAAATTCAGAAAATATTCTGAAAATCTGATTCCAGCGTCATTTTCTGACAAACAGCTGATGGGCGGCTTCAGAGTGAAAGAAAATGTGAGAACCCATCAATCAATGCCAATCAAAATATGTGCACTTGGAAATGTAAAGAATTGAACATTTTACCAAAAAATAGCAGAAACAAGCAATAAATGACACAGCTACGCAAGAAACAACAACATTTAGGAATTCATCCCATAGACCGGTTGCGTCCCTCTTGTGAACTACAAGGACAGTTATGGTGAATGTTTATTCAAAAAAACATTTATTGATTGAGCGGGTGTTTTTAGCCATATCCACGGCAAAATACAGAAAAGTACATGATAAGTTCCCAATAAGTTATAAGCTTGCCTGCTGGACGAATTGCTTTTGCTACCTTTGGTTTGTACTTTCAAATGTATGCATAATAGGCCTAGTATGTCACCTAAGCTCGCAAATCTGATCTATATAATTTTGGTCCCCACCCGCGCAATAAATCATTGTTTAAATATATAAATCTTCTACTAAATAATGCTTTCCCAGGCAGCTCGTTGTCTGTTCTATAATGACAGATGGATTTACTATTTTGAAATTTATGCTTAGAAATATGACGCATAGGCTCCACCTGAAAAAGGCTAAATAAAGGTACATCGGTTCGTATAGAAATTAAAATTGTGCGTAGCTTCGGTAAAGTGGCGTATTGTTTGCTTAGGTTGGGGCCATTTCTGCAACAAAATTCTAAAAATTACTCGAGGAGTTCCAAATAAGGACAAAACCAGCCTACTGGATGATTTTTTTCAAATGCATTATATTATACTTAGATAACAACAAATAATAATACAATTGTGATCCTTAATAAGTACCTTGTCCGTAGAAAGCAGAATCGTTGAAGCGTAGAATTAAGATACAGTCATTTGTATTGGAACAATACAGATTATCCCCTATCGAGTTGGAACAGAGCTTTTATGATAAATTTGTGTTAAGGGGGCCTTAATGCGTACTAACCTCCGAAGATTGATGGTATTTTTGACAACTGATATTCATTATATAACAGTTAAATAATGCGACAAATTGGTTGAAATATGTTAAGAATGGGTTTAAATCTACTGATTTTGATTATAGTAGAAAAAGACGTTAATTAATTTGCCTTTAGACGAACAAACTGATGATTAATAAACAGTAATATTTGTATACATCGTTTGGCACACCTCTATTAGGTGAAATATAAAATCAACAGACGAATAAATATGTATAAGCAGTATGACTATACGAAATACATTTACGTGTGTGATTTGCGAAATCAGTTCTTCCTTCATCTGAATGGTTTTTAGATAAAATCAATCATCCTGCGTAAGTGACTGACTTTAGTTACCACCTCGGACGTAATTTAGGCTATGTTAACAATATATACACTTTCAGTCAAAGCAGCGTGATAGACCCTTTCCACCGATGGAAATATGCATTAATTATCGACAACTGTGGACGGAAAAGACGTGGCGAACGAATAAAGTCCAGTTAGCTCTGTTCGCAATCATATTAAACGATGACAGATGTCGTTAATAACTAAGCATCGTTTTATATAGAAAGGGCAATTCATCCTGTTGACCAGTTCGTCCTTATAGCGAATTGCTCACGTACTGTCAAATTCATCCAAGAGATCGGTTACGCCATTATTGAGAACTCTTAACTTACTGTCCATTATTTGGCTGTACATTACAGGAAGAGTTCTCATTAACAACGAAACCGGTCTAATGCATGAGTTTCCTCGGGCAAATAATGTAGGCAATCAAGAAAGGAGACCTAGACGCGTCCAAATTTAAGTTATCGATCTAGACGTATTTAACGTGAGACTAAGTTCTAAAGAAGCTTACAACGGATTTAGACACTTATCCTGTTTATTCCAAATTTTCTACAAATCAGGAAAGTGTAATCTTCAAAAATCAAGTTTAATTCTCCAAATACATTTAAAAGCAAAATTCCGTGCTTCAAATATTTTCCGAGTAGTCGTAATACCGTGATATGCAGGCCTCAGGTGAAAATTTCTGTAATGTGTTAAAAACAGGATTCAACCAGGATGTATTTAATGCCAAAGCGTTCAGAATAAAAAAAAATTGAATGGAAATTATTGGAAAGCTTAAAGGGAAATCGAATTTTTACAGAGTCCCGTATATGCACTTAGAATTATTCAAACTTATATAACCATGTACCTCGTAAAACAAGACAAATCATTAGGAAGTATTATGCTAATAACTGATATTTATAGCAAAGCTATGAGCAAAATAAAACATGGTGAGTGAAAGTTAAGACGAGAAGACATCAGACAGAAAGAAAATTAAATAAACATTGAACAAAAATCAATTTCACATTCAAAGATATAGAAAAACCTATTGCAATATAATGCCGATCTCTAGAGACAAATCAGACCCACTGGGAAATAATATAAAATTAAACCGTTTCGCAAGGCTTAGAGTACAAAAAACTATAGGAATTCCACCAATGAAAATAAACGAAAATTGGTTGTGCGGGCGATGAAAACAATAATTTTAATCAAGTGTGCAATCTTGATATAAACACCTGACCCATTACATATACATTTTAAGAAGAAATTAGAATTTAATAGTGTAGCAAAGTCATTTCATTTAGTAAACCGGCTTCGTCCTTATTGAGAATTCATCACTCATTGGCATGTCTGCGGCAAATTCTTGCCGGTACGTGATGAGCTCCCAATGACGAGGAATCCAGTCTTCTGGATGAATTGCCTTTTTCACACAATAAAATACTTGATGTGTCAGGTGTTTACATCATGATCGCAACCTTGATTATATTAATTTCAACAATATATCTGATAACGTCAATTTGAGCCCTCCACATCACGTGTTTGCTAAGTATTTATGCAAAATGTTGCAGTCAAATTGGGGTGTTTTTTATCATATACACTGTTGAAAACTCATACGAATTTATAGAAGTAATAAAGAACATGAAATCTTCAAATGGAACCATGCGCTCACTAGATGTAACGTTGCTTTCTACCAACAGTCCATGAAAAAGACAACGTTAATTCTCTACGATTCAATCCAAATGGAATTTCCGGATTGTCCGATTTAGACGAAATTCACATTTCGAGCGAACGCTCGGTTTCTATTCTATGGTATGTATTTCCATCGGTTCTAGTGTGTTACCATGGGAATTCTAATGGCACCAATAATAGATGTTGTATATATGTATAATCTAGAACCAATCGGTCTAAAGAACTTAATTGAACAATATGCGCTATATAGGAGATATGGAAACAATTTACTGTTTTTGTATTACATTATCTGTTAATCCTGGACAAAATTTAGTACAGGACAACGAAACCGACAAAGACATCAAATTTGCACTGGTAGAATATGTAGACGACGTGCTTCCTGTTCTCGATATCCAACTACCGCCTTGAGGAGAAGCGGTTGCTGTAAGAATATCACTTCATACGCACGATTAGGCAAAGGAGAACCAAAATAAATGGACAAGCAGAAACATCTGCATGAGAAACTAATGTATAAACCTTCCTCATAATGACGGTGTACTAATCCCCGATAGGCAACTAGATGAAACTAACTCAATAAACAGATTTCAGATAGCAGCATAAAAAACACAATGAATAACTCGCCAATGCAATATGCAAACCACCTATATATGCCAAAGTTCCACGTAACAATCTCAACTAAATTTCATTCATTCAATTTGTAAACAATGTTTACTCAACTTGTATTTAAAGTTAATGTGCGGTTAAACTTAACTGAAATAACTGCAGCCATATTTTAATAAATATATTTGCAAATAAATTTACTTTCATCTATTCAACACGTGTATTTTTCTTCCTAAGAAATAATTATTGATATGTATATATATGTAAATCGAATTTTAGTAAAATGGTTTAATTTAATTTTGTGCAAAATTTTGCTCACACTCAGCATTACCTAAAATAGCAATTGCAATTCACTGACTAGAATGAAATGTTACCTAATTGGCACTCATTAATATTTTACAGTATTTCAGCATTCGGGGCTTTACACAGAGATCATTTGATTTAGAGACTTCCATCCTATTCTCTACATGGCCGAAGACGCCAAATGAAAAACCATCCAATATAACTGAAAATTAAATATTGTTCGTGGCTTCGGTGTAGTGGAGAACAAGGTAAGAGCGAAACAAATACCACCTGGTTCAAATCGCAGCAGCTGTAATTTCTGGATAAAACTGATGAATGTCGAAAAACGTCAATGCCAATCTATTTGACTAATTTCATATTTCATCTATCGCTATGTTTAGTTAATACCGACAAAATATAGATTGCTCGTCACTGGCTTAAATAAGCTTGTTATTGCGTCTACTTTACTGAAAATTAATAATGTTCAACATATTTCTCTATCATTGGTATACAAATACACATTTTATTAATATCCTGCAATAACATAGCACTTATTTTATTTAAAATAACAGATCAATTACAAATATTACCTCTAGATTAATATTTTAATTTTACTTTGCTTTCACAGAGCCAAATTTGCATATTTCTGTGGTGGGAATAAGAAAATCAGCAAGTGGCGCTGAGGCTAAGCTTAGATTCCGTATTCAAAACCCGGTAAGTTCATCATTTAAACATGTACCTTACAATAGTTTTGATTTCACGCGTTTCCTGCTCCAAAGTATTCTAATGTTCTGCATGCTGGCTACAGATTCAATCAACTTATTTAATTTTCCTAGATAAATTCCTCATAATGCCCATTAATATTGCATGTTGCACGATATAATTATTTTGGTAAATAGAATGTTTAACAACAAAAAATGCTATCGTTTGAATAGAAGCAAAGTGAATTCGTTTATGAGGAAACTAGAAACGATGATAAAAATCAATTTGGTAAAAATAAATACCTCACAAGACGCCTAGACGAATTCCATGGTCGATACAAATTTCCTATTGATTTGTATAAATTTAGCTACAATTATTCAAGGGAAATATTGTCAAACATCAGTATGAGGTACTCCCCATAGAAACAAAATTCCGCGTCATAAAAATGAGTTTTATAGAACGCGACATTACTTACATCCAGGCAGGAACTGAAAGCTTTGGCAGCGACTTAAAAGTAGGTGACGCCTAAACAGCATTGAATGCACTAGCATGGGCATAAAATATATTCAGCGCATTAATCTAGTACGGTCAGAATTACAAAGGTAGCCAAGTTATGACAGAAATACACAAATAAACTAAGAAATGCTTCAATTTTACAAAACTGAAGAACTCGACATATTTGACAAAGGATCCGGATTTTCTATACTCCAAGCCAATGCGTTTTATATTCAAATGAACGAGACTGTTAAAGTACGATCAAATATCCACCCAGCCAATTAGCACAACGATAACTTAACAAAAAGTGAAGAAAGAATAAATTCTGTTTGGATAAGAAAGATAAACGCGTTTTGTCTTCAGTGGCTGATTTTAAAACAAATTAGATCTCTTTGTGGAATGTAAAAAAGCGAAACTATTCGGGGCAATCAATGCAAGACATCACGGCAAGCTAAAAAAATCTCATAAAACCACGACAGCCACTGGAGCCTCTCCAATGCGGCTTATGATATCGAAGATCAACTCATTCTAACTTAAATCAGCTAAAGTTCTCTGCCAAATATTTCAGTTATTGTGAAATGTTATAAATTCAAACGCCATTATAGATTATTTCTAGCTAGCAGTTGAACTAAAGCGGAGATACATTCGAGAAAATGAGGTGGTGAAACTTGCCGTTTCGTCCTTATTTGCAAATATTCCATTGCAAACAACAAAAACTATCCTTTATAACTCATTTAAAAGAAGAATTTCGATTAAACATCGGCATTACAAAGAAAATATAATTTTACCAAGAAATATATCTATTCAACAATAATGCGCCAAATTTTTACACATTCGAGCAGACGCAATGTCAAAAAAATGCTATACTACCGGAAAAAATGTGCTAATGAGCAACTACCCAAAGCGGATTATATTGGTCAAAATCAGACCACGTTCGATTAATACTCCAGAGAATACCAAAAAAAATTATTTTCTTAAACTTACCATTTACAGACGACCTACTTAGTTCAATAATTGCACGAAGGTTAAGTCGAACCGCTAAGGAAAATTTCCCAAGTGCAGTAGTTAACATAACATTCAGTACACACAAAATCATGAGGTTGGGTGCAAAAGATCAATAGTCAAATCTCTCAAAATCCTTCATAGTCAACAAATTTGCATGTCTGGTAGCATATGTATGGGGAAGTATGAGAAAGCAATTAATCAGCATAGTCTAATACCATTTACCGCATAAATGCCATCTAAAATGCCTGACATCTTCAGAATAATCCGATATTTCCGAGCATATTTTCGAAAAGGATCACACAACAAATTTAATGAATTTCACACTTCTACTAAAAGCCAAGTCGGAGAACGTAAAACGATAAGAATTATTTTTTTGTGAAAAATGAGTGAACGGCCTAAAAAGTTCTACCAGAATGATATTTTACTCGACTGACCAAAAATGTTAATAACCAAACACAATATTTTTTAAGCCAGACCAATTTGACTACGAACTAGACCAGCAATAGTAAACAATAAGCGGAGCTGACAGGGAATTGAGGTAAAAACATTTGCTCAAATGGCATCACTATCATCAATAACAGTGACAGAAATTACACTACAAATAGGCAATTTGCACTTATATCTGCACAACTTGCGCTGTTACGAAAGCCATTAACTAAAACAAATAAAAATACAACAAAAAATGCTCGACTGATGCGAATAACTTCTATTAAACTTGAAAATCAGACTAGTTTTCGTCCGCACAATCAAAAGAAATCCAATAATAGGCATTACTAAAAATTTTTAATTGGTGTTGTTAAGAATTCTCTAAGTCAGCTTGCCATTATATTATCCGTACTCCAAATTATTCAATTTGGTTCCTTAAAAAAAACGTTTACTTTGCAATATTAAAAGACCCTGGACGTTATAATGATATATATATATATATATATATATATATATATATATACAATAAAAAGTGCCTTAAATACCCAATGAAATTCATCGAGAAGACCAGTCAGTAAATTTTATATTACTCACAGACGTTACTTTTTTCAATCTCCTTATACGTCTTATCAACCGTAAGATGACTTCCATTTTGATCAGGCATGCTCGACTATCTATTTTAAATTTAAGCAAAAACATAAATGTGTTAAGAAACATTACGGAAAATTCTGCTCTTTCTTTGTTCAGGCATGTTTCACATTATACTTTTTAAAGTTTCTCACGAATTCCGAGGTACGCTACTATCCTTTGATGTTTGGTATACAAGATTTTTTCCTTTCAAATAATATATCTATGCTCAATTCCGTGAGACCAATTAAGTAGCACCCAAAAAGCCAACTGATATAACTCCCATTAGATTCACAGCATACAATTTGGGAATCAATCTCTGTCTCCCTTATCTAGCAGCTTCACATATTTTAGTTTATATTACGTTATATCCAAGAGTTTATTGACGTTACTGTTGCTAAATAAGTGTAATTCAAAATTGTTTTAACCAAAGTTTTTTGTTTATGATTATGAGGTGAGTCCGGAAATATAGATTAATAATTTGATTGAGATGCATCAGGAATAAATCTACCTATAGTGCAATAATTGACTGTCGTGTTTTGTTCATTGGTTAATTTTTACAAAAAAGTTTACTCCAATAAGCAACACAAAAGCCAATTTTCCCTTGTCATAGTAAACTTTTTCAACCTGGTTTCTGGACTAAGGTGTTTCTCCATTCTGTCATCCCTAAACTTGTCAGTATTGTGATGAGCATTGATTTGGCGGTGATACGTACAATTGATTATATTTTTTAAATGTTTAGGTATACTTCTTACGCAGTGATAACAATTTGGCTTAAAATATATTTGTTAAGCACACAACCAGAAACAAAAATATTTTTTCATGAATTATATAAGTTTTCCTATAACACTCCAACTTGGTCTTCACAATTTATTGCCATTCTCTACTAACAGAATTTAAATTTCCTATTGGAAAATATCAGTAATTTATTAACAAATAAATAAATACATCTTCTATTCAGGTAGTGTTATTCCAAAATATGACATATGAAATGCATTGATTTCCATTATTAATTTTATCATCACTTTTATACGCCATTAGGAGAACTCCATTTAATTGTCTGCTTTCATTACTGTTAGTTGATTTCCACTTTATTGTCACAAATTATACATTTTCTGTCTACTATTTCTGTTAGAACGATATTTTCGCCGTTTTTGCCCGATAATTAGGGAAAACATTTTTGTGTCATTTATCCCATCAATAAGTCGTAGAAATTATATTTTTCTCGATAAGTGCAATTTTTTTTGTATATATAGAACGAAATTTCTGTAATTAGCATACTATACGATTATTAAAAGTTATTTAAACTTGAGCATTATTCAAAGAGATATTTCTTAAGTAATATTGATAAGATAATGTTAATTTTGTTTTTGGTCAGGTTGTTGTGGATAGTTTGAGTTGTCGAAAATTCGAGCTTATTGTCACGAAATTATCGACACCAGCAAAAGGTTCAGACAGCGTTGGCAGTACTCACGTTTTATCTAGCAGCGAGCTGGATGTCTTACTTGACCTGACTGCGGAGGATGGTGAGGAGGTTAGCATTCGATGCCAACTTGTTATGCTGCCGCCGAAAAATAACCCCACACAGAAAGCGGTTGCCAGCAGCACAGTTTGGAGCTTCACCAATCCAGGTAAGTAGGTGCATGCATACAAACAAAAGCATTGATGTAGGTATTTCAAATGGAGTGTTTCAAACAAGTCTGCTAAAAATGAATAATAAACCTGATCTCTCTTTCAAACTTTTTTTCAATATTGTGCCCCATTGACATAAAGCATAAAAGTGTCCTTTGTGTAGTGAGGTTACCGTGAGTCGCGATTAAGTATTCGATGGAGTTCAGGCGCAGGATTGATTTCTTATGGTCCTTGTCTTCCTTCGGTGTGGCCTCCGTAGCTTGCCAGATGTTCTAAGAGGAAATTAATTGACGCTCCTAAACTAAGGTTTCACGATGTGAGAACATCAAAGTAAAGTCACATTGAATTGTGTCACTGTGTTGGAACAAAAAAAAACAATGGGTCGCCGAAAACGATGATGCGACACATGACAGTTAAAGTTGAATAAATTCGGTACAGGTGGGCTCCACTAGAATGGAAGGCTAACGAAAGAATTAGGCTAGTATAGAGCTGAAAATTATTTGTATTTTACGACTGGGTAGCACAGTGGATAAAGTTACAAACTCCCAAGCAAACATGCCACGGTTCGAGCGCTGTCCGCACCAAAATACTGGATAGTATTTGAAGAGTTCCTAATAGGGACGCAAGCCGTCTACTGCATGAACTGCCTTTGCCACCTTAAAAAATGCTCGTTTTATACTAACCATTGCATATATTATGGGATTGATTTTTATATCAAGCTCGAAACCTTGATTTAAATATTTCTTTGCAAAGCTGTTGGGCCAGTGTATATTCCACTCTTAGTTTGGCAGCAATCATTGCATATTAAAGAAATCTGGTATTGTCAGAATTTTGGATAGGCTGAAATTCTATACTGTTGATGATTTGTTTTCATGACGTTCTAGTTGCTGTTTAACACATGCGCATAAATTTTAAACGTAATACACAGCCAATTTAGCGTATTTCTTAATTCTAGACAAAGTAAGGTAGAAAATATCAAATACACATTTTACATCAAACCCCAAGTTAAAATGTTCTACCACCATGCTACTATACTCGCCTGGTTATACATGACATAAATCAACAAAATTATTCGTTTACCAAAGTAGATTGGGACATTCAATAGAATTCATTCCCATTAGTTACCTGGTTGGAATCATACTCCTTGTAGCCTTTGGACTGGGTACTATCCGTTCTTAGTTTCGCAACAAGTAGCACGTATTAAAGAGCTTTGGTTTGATATGGATAGGAAAAAAATTGTCCAAAGTTTAGGACAAAATGAACTTTAATGCTTGTAGGAGATTTTTCAACGTGTTTTAGGTGCTATTTGGTTAGAAATCAGCTGAAGTTAAAAGTGTCTTTCAGAAAAACCGACATTTTTAACGAATTGATGCCTATTTTGGTAATTTTTTATGCACAAATTTGCGCAAAATAAAGAAAAGTCTCATTAAAAGTCAGATTCAGTGGGATACTCGCGAAAAAATTAATGCTTTCAAATCCATTAACCTTTATAGAAACGTGGTACAACTTCACGTACTGAGTATAAGTTAGCCCTTCGCTACTTATCAGAATTCGTTGGATCTGAGTAAGATATCTGGTGACCTCCATATGTTCCTATTTTACATAAAAATAGTCGTATTTGTTGCTGAGATATAGCGTTTTCCAACAACTTAATAAGGCTTCGGGTAAGGTTACATCTACTTTTAGTCAGGCTCTTCCACACAAACCTACGCTTCCAGCGCATTTTCAGCTTAGATTGGGCGCTATTTAAGGCCCCGAACTAAATCTGATAGTTTTCAACAGAATTAACTATTTTATTAAAAAATATTGTTCAGATTAGTTGCGTATACTTTAAATAAACGCATAAAAAATTTGTCTATGCGATCGATGCCATAAGCCAAACGCAAAACTAAAGATTCCTAGTTTTGATTTTTGCCGCATCATATTACGTGATCACAGTGTTTTACTGCTTCTATGAAGGGAACAGAGAAGTGGGTAGCAAATCAACCGACCTCCGAATTATGAATTTTAATGAAAATTGTTTACGTTCAACTTTATCAAATATTGCGATCACGTTGGCCTATTTACAGTCTCATTATCAGCAGCATGTATTCGCTTATCCACTGTGAAATTCTGAGCGGATAAGGCAATCAACTGTATACTGCGTGTAGGCAGAGGTCTTCTTTAATCTGTATTTGTTGTATTATTCGTTGTCATATGTAGGCGTTAAAATTCACTGTTGCTCTTTTGAAGTTGTGCTTGGCTTAAACAAACAGTGGTTGCGCGGGTGGTGACAACAATTACTTTAGTCACGGTTACGATGTTGATATACACACCTGGTTCATTATGTTCATACATTTGTCAATATAAATTAAGAATTGTATAGAGTAGAAAAGGCAATTCATCCTGTAGACGGTTTTTGTCCTAATTGGGAACTCTTCATGTACTGTTCAGAATTGGCCACGGACAGGGCTCGAAACTGGATATATGAATTGTGATTTGTTGATCGTGTTTATATTTGTCCTATTCTTAAATAGAATGCCGCTAAAACTGACGCGCACCATCTGACTCGATAATCCTTTAAACCAAGTTATCGAAGTTCAAGTAAGCACAAATTCCGTTGTATTCAACCAGTCGTCGAACACCATTAAGACAAGCTAACAACCGACAGTATTAAAGTTTCATATTTCCATGGAAACAAATTTAAGTTTTTCAAAATACTTGTTAAGAGCAATGTATCACATGTAATCTCAGCATTCCTATTTCATTCTTTTCAACATATATAATTCTTGTAACAAGATTTCATTGTCTGACATAGCTGACGAGAGCAGCATACTACTAATGATTTGATATTTAAATGTATTCGCTTACTAGAATGTGTTCTTTTGACATTTTACTTAAATTTCAATGGCATTTCAAGTTATATTTTCTAGTTGTTCAAAATATGTGCATCTATAGCATGATAGCAAGAATATAGGCGTGTTAATGAATGCTATTTCGGAAACTTTTCTGCTGAAATAGCATAAACAATTGCTATTTTCGTTCTTGTACTATTTGTTCGTAATTGGCATAATCTTGCCTATTTCGCGTTCGCAGACAGATTATCACAGTTACCAGCTTTTTCTAAACCATTTCATTGATTTTATTGGGTCATATATCACGTAAAATGAATTTGAAAACTCATATTTCCTTTTTTAAGTAATACTTATAGCAATAATGCTTATGCAAGTTGATTGATATTCCCGATTTCCTTTATCAATTAAAGCTATTCAATGTTTGCCTAACATGCCATGTCACCTTTTTCGGAAGCATCATCAGAATGCTGGATATTTTCTAACAATTGTCCAGCACTGAAGTCACCAATTATTTCATTGATGTCTTTTTTTTTGTTTATATGTAATAAGGTTGGGAAGACTTTTGTTGATACTTCCAGAAAAGAGGACATGAAACGTAAGGACAACATTTAATAGTTTCAATGAACAAAAATTTTTTTTAAAAACAATAAATCTGAATAGAAAAAAAAGTCTTTCGGGCAGCAGGTAGTTTAAGTATTTTAGTAGATGTCGTAGTAGTTTTTATGATCATATGCATATGCATATTCTATAACTATAAAATGGAATTTAATCCGAAGGTTTCCATGTTTCCCATAGAGCAATTGGAACGTTATGATGGCAAATCTGTTTAGCTGTACAAAAATTCTTAATGGCATTTTGAAATATTTTTCTTTTGTATTATAAACCATTTTGGTAATTTTCGATTTTGAAGGTCTGACAATGGTCGTTCTTTTTTCTGTTATTCACTTCTGCCATACAGGAAAATGATTAATTATTATTTTCTTTCTGCTATCAAGCTGAGTATCAGCTCCATTGCTGCCGTTTAAGCTAAATCAGTAATAATTAAGTTATAAGAAAGTTACAATTTTGTATACAACTATTGTCAAGTTATTCTATATTAGGTCATTTTAATTACCCTTGATTGGTCCGCAGCGTTAAGGAATATTTGGGCGATTTTATCTTCGCCTTTAATTATTATGGCATTTTTGCATCTCCATTGATATTATTTTCAAATAACGTTAAATTTACCATACCTTGTATTCTTCTTGAATATATTGCGTAATTAAAGGATAACGATTTTTGGTTATAAAGAAATAACTCGCAATAATTGAATAAGTTTTTTAAAACGAGCATGTTATTTGCTCAAAGCTAGTACCAAATTAGATGACATGATTCCG
The DNA here is from genome assembly GCA_029291075.1 of Eudiplozoon nipponicum. Classification (NCBI taxonomy): domain Eukaryota; kingdom Metazoa; phylum Platyhelminthes; class Monogenea; order Mazocraeidea; family Diplozoidae; genus Eudiplozoon; species Eudiplozoon nipponicum. Next base: position 28,334 of record JAQBSW010001530.1, read on the forward strand.
TTCAATATTTGAATGCCATTTATTTGTTTGGAAAGATTATTGAGGACTTGGATTTAATCCAATTTTACAATAAATAAAGTTTCAATTTCACTTAAGCATGCGGTTTAGTATTTGCTGACTATTCATCTGAAACAGTCGGATCGGCCCGCCAATCCCTTTATAATTTGTCTTGTAACGTGGGAAAATGATCAGCGCAAATGTGATAACAGATGTCGATCGAAACCAAAGTTTTGCGCATTTACTTGAGTAGATGGAGTATAAAGTGTTTGCTGTTCGCAAGTTCTATTTAAAAAATCATGATAGTGTTTTTAACGTTGGTATGATTTGTATAACTTTTTTGCTTAATATTAACATCGCGAATGACCTTAGCCAAAATTAACTTGAAATTTATTTTAATTCGCACACGTTTACGAAATTGCACTGTTTATTCCTCCACATTGCACGAAAAAATAGATGTTTGGTTAAGGCATAGTGCCGACAGCTAATGACGGAACACCAGTTAGAACGAAATCAGCGAGATTAAAACTTTTTTCCTGCTGAAAATCGGATGGTACTTACTGAGCAATGCCGGCTTACTTGCCACAAGAGACAATTGGCTTTAAACCAATACATATTTTATTAGAATTTACTGAGCTAGAACTATTTAATCTATAAAACTATTAATTTTAGATTATATTAGCTAAGCCGTCGAAAAAATGCTAATTAATTCAAAACAGTCAATTTATTTATTCTTGGGAAATTTAAAGATCAAAATGGATGTAAATATTTATTATAAATGAAGATTTGGAATAAAACATATAATTATTCAATAAAATACTGTAAGGATCACACAGATTATAAATTTATGACTTTTAGATTACAGATTACATTTTGGGGCACAATAAGAAAAATTTATAAATTTTTATGTAATTCGATGAATATCAAACATACATTAATAATTTCTTGGCAATATTACATTAAAGAGTGAATGTAGTGAAATCAAAATTCCAAGTTTAGGCTGAGCTTTTTTCTCCATTTAACATAATTTTATCAGATTTTTTTTCGAAATATAAACTTTCAAATTTTAATGGCAGAAGTCTTTTCTTGTGCATTTCACAGCATTTATCTTTCCAATGATTTACCTTCAAAAAATTATATTTCTGTAATGATTAGACCTAACGATTTGCATTTTTATTTAAATTATATTAAAGAAATAAAATGACACGAAATTCCGGTTAAACACGTGAAATGATAAAAGTCACTAAAAATCAAATACTAATGTTCATTTGCACCTAAAGTTATACTTATGTTATATTATTTATATATTCGAAAATTGTACACCACTTGATGCAGACTTCTTATACTTAGATATAAATGAAAAAAGACTGTGCAAAAGCTTTAACTATTGAGTTATATTGCAATAGTAGTGCCGAAACAGCAAATCTTGAGCGCAAACTACATTTATTCGCCACATAAATTAGTTTAGACAAACTCAGTATATATATATACATATATATATATATATAGAGAGAGAGGAGTGCAAGTGAGAGAGAAAAATAAAGACGTCAAACCAGTATTCCCTAACAAAGTGGCACGGTATTTTTTGTACAGTGACAGATTTGGTGTAGCTACATTGAACTTCCAATCTTAGAAGAACCCAAATACGTTTGACGTGAATTAAAGGCTAAACAGAAACATAAGATGGTTTATGTTTTCAAATTGAGTGGATAGAGTGGCACAGTGGATAGAGTACCACACTCTGAAACAGATGTTTCCAAATTTTAGTCTCGCTGGCGACCAATTTTGGACTGTACTTACGGAGTTTCAAATAAGCTTTAAAACAGTCTTCTGTATGAATCTCCTTTCCCGTCTGATGCAATCAATTATTACAAAATATATTTACTCAAAATCCTGCCATTAGATTTAAAATTGTTATACACATTTTCTTTATAATGATTTTTACTTTCAATTATTACAGAATATATTATTACTAAAAGACAATAGTAAATAATTGAGAATATGTTTAATGTGGATAAAGATCTACTTATCTTGCGATAACTAATATATAAATTATATATAAAATATATATCTACGATCATTCAGTTATATCCATGCATGTTTATATTAGCCCAATCAAATTAAAACCCAGACTGTATATAATTAATTTCTTTCATTAATCGCAAACAAAACTGGCATGATTGCCTCAGAATATTGTAACTCATTTCTTTAATTAAAGTAATGTGTTCTTTGTTTTTTCATTGATAGTCATTGACAACAGTAGTTTAAAATTATGCAAGCTACCCTGTTTTATCTAATTTAAACAGCGGCTGCTTCTTAATTTTTTAATGATCTATTAGGCAGTTAGCTTTTTTGCTATTATGATGTTCTTTTAGCAAAACTTCCTTCCCTTAAAACATCTTGAGTTAAGATACTACTCATCAACCAGATCTCTTCTTCATCATATTTTGGTAAATAATTTGTTAAATTTAATATTGCTAATGGAACTTGAGTCACTGAAACTCTGCCCAACTCCTTTTGATAACTTAGCTATTAATGGCAATGTGTCGAATTTAAATTAAGCCATGGCCATGCAGTTGAGTTTTATTTTAAACTGAGATTGATTGATACAATAATTGTATTAGAAAAGCTTGTTGTTTTCACCAGATATTAGTTATGGAATTTATTCATAGCAAAAGAAATTAGGTTCTAAATCGCACTCCTTCTACATTTGTTGTGAATATGTCCCATCGATGAGAATCGCGTATCTAAGCGTATTATGCTCGAATGCTCATCATTAATTTTTCGAATAAAAACCCTGAAACTTATTAAGAAGTTAACGTTACGAAAACTTTTAATTCCAGTTGATGCATGGTATTAAAGCGTGACCCTTTATTCATAAAAATAATAAATATGCTACATTAATCAGGAAAAATGATCATCATTGATTTGCTTACGAAGTAATTACTGAAGTAAATAGGACAATAATTTACTTCTGTTATTGCATTTCTCGAGAACAATGGTTAAAACTTTTAACTTTTTATCAAATTCTATTGTCTCATACCATAATCCTGCGCTACAAAAATCCTCAATATTTTTCCAAACAATATAATTTTTATGTGCGCAATTTATTTCATTTAGTTTAGAACAGGATTAAATTATTGTATTCTGAGAGAGCTACGCTGATGTAGCTATTATTATGAAAACTTGTCAGTAAACTGGCATTTATACGCTTTTCAGCATTTGATATTTTAAGCTGATAAAATCCATGTGTATTGTGTAGACTAAGTAAATAATCACAACTTAAAATATGTTGAATACATGTTTATCTAGGCTATTATGTAATGGTTAACGTCATTTTCTAAAAACAGCCACGAACATCTAACAACTATGCTACTTGCATGAAAACATTGTGTCTGCACTTGACATGTTACAAAGACTCGGTTCTAACACAATTTAAAGAAAAATATTTTTCGTAGTCCTTAGCCCACAGTAATGACTTTGTTACCTAAAACCTCTGATGGATAAAATTCATGCAAAATTAAATTAAGTTGCCTGAAACTTAGCTTAACACAAATATAAATGTTTATGATAAATTCATCCGTAAATCTTATAAAAATCAGAATTACTCTCTAAGGATGCGCCAAATAGCCTGTTTCAACATGTTCAGCTCACATATGACATGGAATATTTTGAATATTAGAAATGCACCATAACAAGCAAAGCTTCCTTTTTCAAACAAATTTTGGGAAACTAATTCTTCTAACAATTTTAAATTCCTACATGGTTTATATTGATTATTTAAAATGCAGGTTCATTTTTCCTATAATTTTTTGGCCTTTTTAATTGCCCAGTGCCTTTTTTCCTTTAAAACAGAAAGATTTACCCAAAGCAAAGCTCACTGAAAAACGTACAAATTAAGATAAATATTGAAATAAAGGTTGCTATCTTGAGATAAACACCAATCCCATTATCTATAATGGGATTTGTGCTTATCTCAAGACCACAACTTTTTATTTTAATCATTTGTATCACCGGCTGCGTTTAAGTAAGATGATGTTTGAAGGTAAATATAGTTCATTTCCTATATTTTACTCATTTATATCGACAAGTGGTTAGGCGTCTGGTCTTGAATTTGAATAACGAGAAGCCAGCAAGAACAAACCACCCGCATTAAGTTAATGACTCGTTTTGTGCATATTGAATTTAGCATATCATTGTGGTACTACGTGCTCTACTGAGTTATCATGGCTTCTATGCTAATTACATAAATGAATATACGATAACACATCGCAGTTAAAAATATAATAGCAAATTTTATGTCCAACTAAATGTTTTTCTATCAACCACAAACTTCGGAAAACAACTGCCCGTGAAGGGGAGACCTATCCTCATTTAGCAATTTTCAAATGGATGTTAATGTCGTTTTCGGTGAAAAGTACTAAATAAACCTATGACATTTCCACTTCTATAGCGTCAATGCATAATATCCATATTTTCTATGATTTGATGTCAAATTGTGAATGAAAATATTTGCATCCGTTTCCACATCTATTTCCAAACTCAAAGATTAAATAGATTGCATGGTCTTAATGGTTCACATTAGGTGTACAAACGTATAGTGTATTTGATGCGAGTAACCTGTAAGCCTCCAAATCATGCCTCAGAGTGACTGCTCATTTTTTACGTTTAAATTTGCGTATACTCCAAGTTCCCTATTAGCTGAATTGTCATTATATAGGACATGACAGAAACCTAAATTCGTAGATCATAACACTTAATCGATATTATCTACACAAAAATTGATTCTCAAAGTTAATTTATAAAATAATATTAATATATGAATTATAAAGACCCATACGTGTGAATATTTTAATTAAAATACAGCATGGCGCAATTTTTACCGTTATTGATAGGAGACGTCTTCTTTAATTATGAAAACTATTAGTTTACCAAGAAAATAGTGCTCATCCGCACTAAAAAATTCTAAATTAAATAATTACTGTAATATCTGTACAATATTGATAAAAATAAACGCACATTAATATTATATACGTATTTCATCTAGTTGTACATACTAAACCGTCCACGGTTAAGACAATTCAAAACTTGCATTCAATTTATGATTTTATTTTTTCGTTCATATTCAATTTAATACAGTTAAAATTGCTGCACCTCCGAAATTTGCGAAAAGTCGAATCACGTGGAATGCTGTTTCATCATCGTTAGTCTCCGCATTTCTTCGTTTCGAGTTAATAGTTGTTGGAACGCCGAAAATCTGTACCAAGCAGATAACGCTTGAACATGGAAAAATCTACCACAGCGGTAAGTAATTGCATTCAGTGTTTAATAAAGTATATGTAGCAATACAAATAATGCAGCAGTAATGTGAATACGAATTCATGTTAGAAATATATGACCTGTAGTAAATTTTCGTGTGATAACAAACGAATTAGTAAAACGTCACGTATGATCCGCAGCAGACAGGATTATAGCAAAGAACGACGAATTAACTATATATACATATATATATATATATATATATATATATCATACTAGTTCCACCTCATATATGACCATATATATATATATATATATATATATATATATATATATATATATATATCCTGCTATTAGACTTTAACTCAATATAATTTCCTCAAGTGACATAATATCTATTATATAATTAGAGTTAGACCTTCAGTTCTTAAGTGAAACGAAATAGGTTCCAATTGAAAGAAAGGATAACCGAATCACTTAAGTTGGTAAATATCTAAAAGTTTCGTGTAGATTACGGCATAGGGGACGAAGTGAAGGAACGAAACTATCCAGAGTAAATATGCCATTTTCGAACCCAGTTCGCGTTAAATTCTAAGGAGCACTTCAGGAGGTCCTAAGAAGGTTAACCCGTTCTAATTAATAAATTTAGTGTGCCACCTTACGTAATGTTTAGTTCATATTAATTATATACATATAATATACACAGGAGAACAAAGAACGATAAAACATGGAATAACATTTATTAATAAATATTATTTCTACCAGTATCTACATCCATTATTCTGGATCCGTTGGTGATATTTTCGCTCATCCAATCATAACTGGGCATTTGTCGTAACCAATGAGTAGCATATTATCGCAAGTTGTTTATTTTTGTGTAGAAGCTACACCCCGTTGTAATAATATTTGAAAAGATGCGGATGATATATATATATATATATATATATATATATATATATATATATATATATATATTGCTATTATGAATAAATATTGCATAACATTGCAAACTCAATTATTCTTGAACCGATTTTCAAAAGCAGCTTGTAATAGCCAAATTAGATGTGGCGGGAAAAACCTGTCATTTATATATATATATATATATATATATATATATATATATATATATATATATATATATATATATATTATATATAGGCTTCTAGTATCTTTCTCGTCATTCTGAAACGTTTTTGGCCAACACCTATATTATTCTGTTAACAGTTATTTGCACATGGCCGGTAAAACGCAAAACGACAGCGCTGAAGAATTGGAAGATAACTATTACAAAAAATTATGCTGCTATTTAATAAGCTAACATCGAGTCAGGCAAATTTTCTTTAACAACAAATGAATACACAATTACAGATTAGCCATGCTTGAAATCCTACTAGCGTACGAGATTTTCGTTCTTGGTAGATTAGCTACTGAGTTTTTTAAATCATTACACTTGAGTGTTTTAATGTACATAAATAATGTATTTTCCTGAATAACAAATTAAATTTTTGCAATAGTGTCAAATAGTCAGTCTGTTAGTTTAGACTTAATTATGTTTATCGACGTGAAGATTCGTTATTCAGTAAAACTTCGACCTTTTTAAAAATCAAGCGAATGTGATAACCATTTACCTGACTGCTTTTCTGCCTAATGAATTGCTTTGCCTTATCTGACATGAATGGTTGAAATTAACATGATTGCGACGTTAGAAGTTCGCACTTACGGGATTTTAAAAAAATTCGTCTAGAGAAAGATTTTCATGTAGTTTACATTTTGTATTGAAATAGATTAAATTATGTCTTGACTCCAGGTTCCACGTTCGGTTCTTATAAACACCTTTGGAAATTCTTTTAACAGATTTGATATTTGATCAACCAGAACTCGTTTGTCAATAGGTGCAATAGAGATAAACTTATATTTGGTTTAGAAACGCTTTTGGCGAATAGGTATTACAATTGTACACTATATTAATGTTGTTAAAATTTACTTAAAAGGTCGTTGTGCTTATAAAACAAATTGACACATTCTGAAAAGGATTTACATACAAAAAGGGCGCAAATTTAAACAATAATTGATTGCGCGTGTGGTGGTAACAATTCTTTAAATCCAGTTTGCGACCTTGAAGTAAACACCAATCCCATTGTATTTAACCAGTCGTCGCTAGTCAGTTTGTCGTCGTACTCTGATGATGATCATGGAAGTTCGAAACGCGTCAGTGCGTTGCGAAAGGGCATAAATTTGTTTTTCCGTAGCGTGCTTTGCACTGAAAACTGCTCGGCGCTTCCATCCCCTCGACACATTACCTTTAGGAATAATCTAGCTGAACATTGTGTCTGCTTTTAATAATGGGATTGTAAAAATGAGATAACTTTGCATTTTTTAATTTAATGATGTGATTTATCATAAATTTCATTTTGAATGTCTTTGAGGTATTGGCAAACTCGTGAGAACTTCGGCTCTTGTAAAGATGATTTATTTATTAAAATATATTGGCTATTTTTTTCATTAATAAACAGTCTTTCTTATAACTTAATTTGAATATTTGGATTTCATGCTAATTCATGTTTTAGAAAATGTCGAAAAGCAATTGTTTAGCATTCAAGTGAACGAACTGAAACCAGACATTGTCAATGAATACGCAATCGATTACAACGCTAGTGTTATACAGATCTTTCGTGGCATCGATGAAGAAGATGCCGAGGTCTACAAACGATCTTCGGATAGTGTTTCTTTTTCGAGGGGCCAAATTGGTAATTACACACAGTTGATCCGCATTTTGCACGATCAATTTAGCTTTTGTAGTTTTAAAAGCATATTTAAAAAAGTTAAATCACTAACATTTTACGCTTCATTTTGCTCGATTATGTCTAAATGTGCGTCAGTACAAAATTGTATACCAGTTAATAAAGAGATCGAGATGACTGAGCGAACAGAGCGTTTTTTATAGGAATCGTACTTCAAAGTAGAAAAGTAATAAAGAACAGCCGTTTTCTAAGCAAAAGTTATGGCATTAGTAAAAATTTCACCTGTGCTAATTTCGTCTGACAAGTAGCAATCAATTGCATATCTACACCGTCTACGAATACTTCCAGTATTCAATTGTTTATTTATTATATTATATAATATAGTATATTATAGAAAATTGTATACATTAGTTTAACAAAATAAGATTTATTTCTTTAAATGTGATCTTCCAGATCAAATTCTTTATTTCAAAATTAGAATGAAATATTAATTAGTATTTATAAAACTTACAGGTCGTAAGTAAACCTGTAGTGCAGTCGTGTAATCAAAGTTCAAACAAAAAGAAAATGGTTTTCCTTTGATACATCTAGATTACCGTTAGTGCCATACCATAATTTGCACGGGCTTTTCTTATTGAATGCATGAAAGTTTAACCTATTTTATAGTTTTAAATAGTTTACCTAATGATTTGACAAGTAGCTGGTGGATTTATCTACACAAAAATAAGTTCGGATAGGTGCAGCGCCATACTTATTTAAAATTAATTTTTATTTTTTAGATTAATTAATTAAAGAATAGTCAATTTGACGCCCGAAATGAAAAACACTTCCTGTTTGTTTTTTTACTAAATTTGATACTATAGCAAATTGTGATCATTTCGTATGTAACTCCATTCGCCGTTAGTCGGAAATTAATGACGTATTGTTTCTAATTTTCGTAGGAAACATTTTAAACTATGACAAAATTATATTCCTTACGGCGTATCTTTTGTTTGTCCAATTGCTTGTGGGAAGGCTTTAATTGAAACTATTTTGAAAATGTTATGCCAATATTAATATCGAATTTGTAAGATTCAGATATATATATATATATATATATATATATATAAACAAAATTTGTAAAGGGTACTGACATATTATCCATAGATTTGGGACTATTTACAGAATTGGTATATATATTATATACAGTGAATTGGCTTTGAAGCCGCATTATCGAAGACTTCATATGAGGTTTGCTGCGCTACTACAGGTTTACACATTCGTATAGGAGATTGTACCGTCCTCGTTTCCACCATTCCTCTCCCAAATTTATTGTGGGTATAGGGCGCAATAACGGCTCCTAGTGATAAGTCGACAGTTAGCACGAAACGAATGTGCACGAGATTATGCTTACCGTTCTTGCTGTCTTTGATTTACCCTTCTGGTCACATTTAAACTAAATTATTACTAGTTGCGCAACATCTAATACACAATTACATGTATCTTAAGTCCTCGCCACAATCAGTATCTAACTGTTATATATTTAAGTAAAATTTCATAACTAATATCGATCAAGGCCAGAATGTATGGATTTGCTGGAGAAACAGGTGTTCAGAAATGTGTTTGTTCCTCAATTTTGGTGAACTCTAGCGTTCAGTGAAATCCATTGCGTTTGCACCATACACATTTTCGGTACCATAATGTTGGTATCGCGTACTGACACAATAGCCAGTGTTGGTACCCTTTACATACTTGTTATACATATCTGATATAGTGAGTTGGCTTTAAAGTGGCATTGACGAAGATTTAAGTTAGCTTCCCTACTGCAGGTTTACACATTCGTATAGGAGATTGTACCGTCCTATTTTCCAAATTTCCAACTGATGTGTCGCCTGATAGGAAAACGAATGTGCAAGAGATTATACATTCCACTCATGCTCTCGTTGGTTTATCGGTCTGGTCCTATTTGTATTAATCTATTACTAGGCGCGCAATAAAAAATTCTATACATACGGTATGTTTAAGATATGTCCTGTGTTCTTATAAACGGGTCGCAATCACGAACATTGCTTTAATGTTTCAACAAGTCGCGTTTAAGAATATCAGTTTTTTTCAGAGAATGAGAAAATGATTGCCTGTCTTCCTTAGATGTACTATTAAAGAAAATTCAAATGGTAAATTAAATGGAACAATTTACCATGAAACAACCGCCTCTACACATTATTTGCATTTAAACAGTTTCGTGCCTTTTCAATATAAATAACCATCAGTTCGCAGTTGTTTTTCATGAATGGACAGATTGATCAGTCCAGTTTTAATAGGTGACGAGTAAAGTTATGCAAAAACCTATATAATTTCTAATGGCTATCCTAGACAATGGATTGTGTCAATTATTAAAAAGAGAAATCTAAGTTAACTAAAATACATAAAAACAGACAGGAAATCAATTTACCTGAGAGTCCCATTAAATTGGGATGTTGCCTCCAGCACAGCACAGAAGAAAGTTGATGCGGCATTAACAGGCATATTTAATGCAGCTGTACTGCACATGTTCTTTAATGTAACACACTTGCCTTTACTTGCAATTACATATAAACGGCCGTTAATAGCGACTAAAAATATTATTTTCCATTATTTACGCATAAGTTTTCGATAAACTTACGTAGGCCGATCGGCCAGACGGCTAATTACTCGAATGGGAAAACATTTCAACCTAAGGGCCTGTTTCAAATAATATGGTGAAAATACGTTTGCAATTGCTCAACATATAATCGAAACCCCGCAATTATGTTCTCTAGACGTATCATTTTAGCCGATTACTAAATGCAATGATATAAATGAATTAGCCACATACGAAGCTTACCGGTTAACCGATTGCCATTGGATTCCTACGAGCAAGAAGGATTTCTTGGCATTGAAGTATGTATTCGGCGTTGCGAACCTAGTTCCAAATTAGTTCAGTTGTTACCACCGGTAAATGCATACACTCTGGCCTTGATCGATATCAGATATCACATTTCACGATAAGCATGACATCATTGAATTAAATATTTAACTTTTAAATACTGTTTATCGTGGAGAACTAATATATATGGAAATATTTATTAGGTGTTGCGAACCTAGTTAAAATATTGTTCAGTTGTGACCAGAAGGATAAACCAAAGACAGCATGAACGGAAAGTATAATCTCATTCACATTCGTTTCGTGCTTACTGGTGACTCATCAGTAGGAGCTGCTATTACGCCCTTTAACCACTATATATTTTGGTGAGGAATGTGGGATTATAGGACGCAGCAATCTTCTAGACAAGTGTGCAAACCTGCAGTTGTGAAGCTAACATTATGTAAAGTCTCGACAATGCGACTTCAACGCTAACTCACTCTATAATAAATATATATATATATATATATATATATATATATATATATATATATATATATATATATACCGAGTCTGTAAAGGATACTAACACTATGAATATTTCGTTAGTAACCGCTACCAACATTATAGTACCGAAAACGTGCATGTTACTAACACTATAGATTCCAAACTGGTACATGGTACCAACATGATGTATATCAATGTATGTTATAGTTCACCGAAATTGAGAATTACAACTATTTCTGAACACCTGTTACACCGGTAAATGCATACACTCTGGCCTTGATCGATATCAATTATCAAATTTCGCGGTAAGCTTGACATAATTGAATTAAATATTTAACATTTAAATACTGTTTATTGTGGAGAACTAATATAAATGGAAGTATTTATTAGGTGTTGCGAACGTAGTTACAAATTAGTTCAGTTGTGACCAGATGGATAAACCAGAGACAGCATGAACGGAAAGTATAATCTCATTCACATTCGTTTCGTGCTTACTGGCGACTTATCAGTAGGAGCCCGTATTACGCCCTTTAACCACTGTATATTTGGGTGAGGAATGTGGGATAATAGGACGTTACATTCAGATGGAATTGGAATTGATGCACGCATTTGTTTGGTTGTAACTTATTTCATACTCTCTCCACGTTTATATATTTTATTTTGCTTTGACTTTAAATGTATATATAGAGAGCGAGTGAGAGAGAGTGAGAAAAGTGCTTAAAGCATGGAATACCATTTATAAATGAATGTTATTTCTATTAGTATCTTCAGCGTTTATTCGTTAATATTTTCGCTCATCCAATCCCATATATACATTTGTCGAAACCAATACCCTCTTAGCTATGTAAGTCTTGCTTTTACACAATTTGGACTACTTTTACTGATACTTTAAAATATGGTGAAATTAATATAATGACAATATATATATATATATATATATATATATATATATATATATATATATCTTTTGCGCGTATCGTGTCCTACAAATGTGTCAACACTTGTTTATTTCTGCATTTTTTGTGTGTTTCCTTGTATACATGGTTTCCTTTGCTTTAGGAAAAACTGACATCAGTCTGTTAGGCGCTCCAGCCACGATGCAGCAAATGGTATTGGTGAAGCCAAGTCAATCAATGGCTATTTGCGAGTTAACCCAAACCTCAGCAAGCAGTTCAAAAGGCATTGCCAGTACTGACCAAATAGAACTAAAGACTTCATTTGAGCTGGAAGGTCAGATTCATATCGCAGACGCTACTGCCCTTCCGATTGCCAACCAATTTAAATACAGAAAGTTGACGTCGGACGATATGCAGAATTCCGGCAGGACAATAAGCTCTGACACAGGCGCTTCTGTTTACTTGTTGGAAAACTTGTTTCCCGGTTATGAATATCTTCTGCGGGTAAGTATGTTTAGGAAGATGTCAGCTGGTTGAAAAATTATATAATTTTTACGTTTTGTGTTTGTTATGCAATCGTGTAAACATTCAACAGGACGAAGAGTTTGGCAGGGCGATTAATTTTGTTCCTCGTCCTTTCCGCCATGTTTGAAGAGGTCGAGTGTCTCAACAACTTAATCAATATATGTTTGTACGAATTTGTCAAAATCTGGATACTATAATGATAAATATTGGAGCGCTAAATTTCCAAAACAAAGATAGTCAGTGATTAAACTTTTTTTAATCAAAAGTATGGGCATTCAATGGCATAATCAGTTTTTTCTTTTGTTTAAATGCAAATAATTAAATATATACGAATAAAGTCTTTGGATAAATTGCTCTTTTTAAAAAAAAGGAGAAGCGCATAGTTTCAAATACTGTTAAGTATGTGTTAATTGGCTTATATATATATATATATATATATATATATATATATATATATAATTATTAAATTAAAATGGTATATATTTTCCGGACAGATTGTTCAACAAAAATTACAGGAAAATATGTTTTGTATAAAACTATACTAAAATCAGAAAATAATTCTGAATAAAAGCAATTAAAATTACTTAAATAGTTAAATATTCTGATATTTGTATTAATTTTTAATACATTTTTTCTCAGTCTATATCACGCTTGATATATATATATATATATATATATATATATATATATATATATATAAATGGCAGGAATTTTCCTTATATTTATGTTTTCATTATAGTCCAAACACTACACAAGATAAGAAAGCCATTTTATCAATCAGGCTGATTTTGCTCTTACTAGGTATTTATCAAGTACTTACTAAGATGGGTTGCGGCCGATGCTCGAACAGATGACTATTTGCTTGTGAATTCGCACTTATTCATTAGGCAAACCCTGCCCTATACAACACGCAATTATTTTATATTTAACAAATGACATAAATATATATATATATATAAATATATATATATATATATATATATATATATATAATTTGTTGTAACTTTGATTTATGATAAAAAATGTAATCAAAGTTCCAAATTTAAATCACGATGCGCTTATTACTCAATAGAAATTACTAAAGCGTGAATGTTTCTTTACAAGCAATGCTTTTTTGTGTTATTTCTCTTTTACTGAAATAATTGCTTTCTAGTTTTACTAGCATTTTGTATTTCTATTTCATTTGCAAAAGATAATTATTCTCTTTTACTCAAGAAAAAACTAAATTAATTTATCATACATGCAATGTGCCTATGCGTTATTTTTAAGAAAATCACTTCCCGATATGATAGGATAATTTTGTAGAATTTTGGTGCTATCTACTTTCTAAAATACTCGGATGATTCCATTTGTAGTTGATATTTTAAGTAGTTATTCCTGCTGCGAAAACTAATTGCCACTGTTTTCCAGACGCATAAAATGATTTCTTGGAGAGTGTTGCAAAGAATAAAATGTCGATTGTGTTATTCATAAAATACTAAAAAATATACACAATGTTTTTTATACAGTCTTGCACTTGTTCGTTATAGCTTTACCTATAAACATTTGCTTTTATATTTCCTTACCTATAGAAATCAGTAGTTTTTAAATACAGATAAAAAGGATGCTTTATCGATCACCAAGCTAATATTTATTTATATCAATGTCACGGGCTTTCTATAAATACCAATCTTGTTGTATATACATTTGCCAATATATCATACGATGCTTAGTTTACACTGGCAAACGGTTATATAATGGGATTAGTGTCTCTATTAAGTTTGCAACCTTGATTTAAATAATTATTACCACTGCCCGGAAATCAGTGATCGTTTAATTATTTAAATATTCAATTTTAGTTTCACTTCCCCAGGTTGCGTGTTGTCTGTTCTGTAATGACAGATTGGAGATGATTTATTAGAACTTTAGGTGAAAATAAATGCCAAATAGGCAGAACAAGAAACATTAATTATTATATAAATGAAAATTGCGTGTAGCTCGAGGCTGGGTTACTCAGTACTTAGATCAACAAACTCTGAAGCAGACCTTCCCAGGTTCGAGCCCTGTACATTAAAATTGCTTAACAGTACCTAATAAGGACGAAATCGGTCTACTGGATAATTTTCCTTTCCTAAATTATACAATGTTTTGTTTATACTAACAAATGTATGTATATAATTGGACTGGTGTATATGCAAAAGTCGAAATCTTGATTTAAGTAATTTTTAGCACCTCCTGTGCAACCAATAGTCGTTTGATTATACTGTTTGTTCACGCCGACTTTGGCTTATCGTCATGATCCTATTGGAACTAATTTGTTACTAGGTGCGTATTACAAATTAAAAAATGTTAATACATGTGTGGTGCTTAGTGCACGACTACTTATATTCGTTGTCCTAATTAATAATCTTTCCTGTCAATATTAGGTGCTGCTACTATTTACGACTAATCTTATCCTACAGAATTTAAATTACTTAAAAATTGACTAATGGCATGTTTGTGTAAATATGATTTTTGGTTTTATATTAGTTTATCTAACGCGATATAATTACATAAGGCGCGGACGCCGTGTTTTTTAATAATTGCGATCAATTTTTCTTTATCACATCAAAGTTCAATTAACTTTGCAATTAATGCTCAAAAGGGGAAACCGATATGCTAATTTGCGTTATAAATGCCAAAGCGTATGCCATCTTACAAACACTTTGAAAAACTTTTGTTATCGTTTTACCTCATATTTTATACATTAATTTATACAAAAAATGTTGCTTAAGAAATGTATATTTAAAAAATAAATCTTGAAAGATTAAATAAACCATTTTTCTAAGCCAATTTCATAACCATCCACAAATATACCAATATAATTTCGAAAATCAAATCAAGCAGCAAAAATGAAACTTGAGAACGAGAGTGAGTGAAATAGAATTGCAATCACTTATTTTTTAGTTTGGTTTTAACTAATGAATGATTTTGACTGTGCGATGCTATGCATTATGCGAATGAATTTCTAATTAACTATGTGATCACATTTGGTTTAGTGCACCAGTTATTTGCCGAAAATTAATGTTAATTTAATAATATATCAAAAATAGTTTTTTTTAATGTCAAATCAGGAAAATGCATTTTTTTTTGTTTTCCCTGTCAAAAATATGCATGCGCATTTTACTGGTACCATTCCTTGAAGGGTAAATCTTAAAGGACAATTGTAGGTCACCAATTTACTTTATTTCTTGGCCTTTTGATCAAATCTTTAAAGTTGAATGAAGTATGCTACCACCTGGCCGCCGGAAGCACTAACAACGAATTTAAATAATAAAGATAAATTCGTAAACTAATATTTTACCTAAAAACTCATAACATATGTGTCTTATGATAAAAACGTTTTCTTGCTAGCAATTCACCATACTAGTGATATTACTTATTATCCTTATTTAGGCTCCACATATAAGCATGATTCTTCGTTGCTTGCTCATAGTTTCATACGTAGTTTGGAAACCGTAAATATCTCATCAATGACACAAATTAATTATAATTAATATTAATGCTAGAATCAGTAACATTTAAATAGAAAAAATTAGAATCAGTAGAAACAGAAGCAATAGCAGTATTACTATTAGAAATATTAATTGTAAAAGAATAATAAGTAGATTTATTATTGGTAGTATTCATAGTTTTAGTAGATCTATCAGTAAGAGAAGTAGTTGTGGATGTTTTATCATACGTAGTCGTAGTACATTTAATAGTAAGAGCAGTAATTTTGGAAGTGTTAGTAGTAGTACTTGTAGTAGTAGTAGTCGTGTTAATAGAATTGTACCAGCAATATAAGTAGCAGTAATATTGGTTGTTACTTTAGTTGTATTAGTAGTGGAAGTAGAAGTAGTAGTATTAGTAGTAGTATAAGTAGTATTAATATTTGTAGTGGTGGTTGTACTATAATAAGTAGTATTATTAATTTCTGTTCTGGTAATATTTTTAGAAGTAATGGTAGTATTAAAAGAAGTATTACTAGTATTAGTAGAAGCAGTAGCAGTAGTAATATTATTAGTTGAAGTAGTATTAGCAATAGTAATAGTTATAGAATAAGTAGTAGTAGTATTAATTATATTAGAAGTAGTGATATTAGTTGAAGTATTAGTAATAGTTGTGGTAATTATAGTAGTATAAGTGAGAGTATACTAATGCTAGCAAAGTAGTAGTAGATATAGTTATTTTATTATTGTTATTTGTAGTATTATTAATAGTATTAGTTGTAGTAGTAGTAGTAGTTGTAGTATTAGTAGTATTGATAGTAGTACCAGTATCAGCAGCTTTTGCATTTGTAGTTTTATTATTACTTTTATTAAAAGTATTAACAATTGTATTCGTAGTTGTAGTTGCTGTGGTTGTAGTAATTTCGTCAATAGATGTCACATTTAATTAATTGTGACTTACGGTTGTTTTGCAGTTGTTCGACGACTGGCTAAATACAATGGAGTTAAGGTTTACTTGAAGCCCAAAAACTTAATCTAAAGAATGTATACCACCATAAATTTAAAGCCAAATTGTGGAGTTATATATTTAAATTAGTCACGTCTACTTATTGTAATAAAGTAGTAAGGCAATTTAGAAATAATTAGTGTATCAATTTTAGCATCTATAAGTAGCACAGGAACTTGAATGAAATACCTAGTAAAAAGAATTTAATTTGATTATAAATAAGCGCATGCGACACTGATAAAAACGCTAAAATGCAGAAGTCTATGTATTTGTGGGTGTTTATATCTGAAGAATTTGAATCGGAAAATTCTGGACGGTACTTGCAGAGTTTCCAATATGGACGAAACAGGTCAACTTGATGAATTTCCTGTTCTATATTACAAGATACTTAGTTTAAACCGATATATATATATATATATACATATATATATATATATATATATATATATATATATATATACAATATATATATACAAATGGGATTGGTGTTTATATCAAGATCGCAAACTTGATTTAAATAGTTGTTTTCACAGCCCGTGCTATCAGTGTTCGTTTGATTAATACACATCGCTTGCCCAGTCTTGGCATCATATCTATTTAACGACATATTCTAAATTTTATAATTATAGCAACCATACTTAAAGCAAATACATTCGTATTTAAAGTGTATGTTCCATTTGTTGATTGTGGACCAATTCAGAAACTAGTATTGCTGGTAAATGCATTGTAATCAAGTGTGTAAGCAATTTGATTTCGTAACAATCCATTTATATAAAGAAAATAGCGCATATTATATTCATTATATTAAATTTCAAAACGGGTAATATTCGATTAGAATAAAATTCCTTTTGTCATGTGAGTTGAGCATGAAACTTGAAATAATTTAGATACACATGCACACCATTCTGCGAATTATATACTTAAATGTTAAGTTTAATTTAAAATAAATCCTATAAAAATTATGTCATTTAGTGGTTTGAGTGAATGAAGTTGTTGATGTGAATTGTTAATTTTTCTGTTTAGTAGAGGTCTATGAGAAAACCGCGAAAAAATGAAATTTGAACGTCATTAACTGGGTGTCACCCATTATAATTGATTTTGCACACAATATTTTTATTTAAATTTTGAATAAGTAATTTAAATTTTCTTTATCGACTTTCCTGTTATTTTTGAGCTGGTATTCAAAAATGCTGCATAGAAATATAGATGATACCTCGTCGACAACATGTAACTTGATGACTATTATTGTTGAAGCAAATACTATTACTGAAAGGTTTTAATTTGTTAAGTTTTAAAATGACTGTATGTGTGATTGCAAATTAGGGAGAATATGTGCGTTAGGCAAGTTTTGTTTAATAAAAAGTTAACCATTTGGTAACCAGGAGGATACACTAAAGTCAGAATAAAAAGAAATTGCAGTCCCATTAAGGTATTTAACTCTTTTCTACCAGCTGTGGATAATTTTGAACTTGAATTACTTCATAAATCCTCTATACGTATAGCTAAATAATGTTTGGGAAATTGACTTTTCAATTGATTATTTACAATTCATGACGTTAACATCGTTTACAGTGTTTTAATTAAGGGGCTTAGTTGAATCTAAAAACTGTTAATAACGCATACGTCCAGGAGATTCAACTGTTTATATGTCTCCCATTGCTTAACAAATCTTATAGTTGCTTTGAGTTATAGAGACTAATCTTACAGGTAAATAACCATTAAGCTCTCATTGAATACACCAATCAGATAAAAACCAACGCAATGTATGTAAAATGTTCCATGTTCTTTAAATAATGAGAAATACATATCATGTTCTAAACAAACTTCAGTTGTTTAACGATATCTTGGCGCTTGAATAGATCCTTGCTCTCAAAAAATGCATTTTAATTCCGCAGAGGTAGCCGTTATTGTCATTATTTCGTTCACTTAAACTGCGGAATTTATGAAGTCATATATCAATATTTAAATTTTTAATAAATTTTATATATTGGTGTTACGAGCCAGCTACATGAGAAGAATAAGAATAAATTTATAACATTATCTCCTGTTTGCAAGTATGTATTAGGTTTTGCGAACCTAGTAACAAATTAGTTCAGTTGTGACCAGAAGGATAAACCAAAGGCAGCATGAACGGAAAGTATAATCTCATGCACATTCGTTTCGTGCTTACTGGCGACTCATCAGTAGGAGCCGGTATTACGCCCTTTAACCACTATATATTTGGTAGAAGAATGTGGAATAATGGGACGGTACAATCTCCTAGACGAATGTGTAAACCTGTAATAGTGAAGCTAACATAATTTGAAGTCAACAACAATACGACTTCCATGCTAACTCACACTATATAATATATATACCGAGTCTGTAAAGGATACTAACACTGGCCATTGTGTTAGTAACTGATACCTTTTTTGAAATCGATGAGTACCGGATACTAACACTATGGTTTCCGAGTCGGTACATGATACCAACCTGATGGATATAATTTTATGCTAAAGTTCACCCAAATTGAGAATTACAACAATTTCCGAACACCTGTTACTCCATTTAAACCATACCCTCTGGCCTTCATCGATATCAGTTATCACATTTCGCGGTAAGCATGACATCATTCAATTCAATATATTACAGTTAAATACTGTTTTGTTGCGAAGAACTAATATATATGCAAGTATGTATTAGGTGTTGCGAACCTAGTAACAAATTAGTTCAGTTGTGACCAGAAGGATAAACCAAAGGCAGCATGAACGGAAAGTATAATCTCATGCACATTCGTTTCGTGCTTACTGGCGACTCTCCTGTTTGTCGATTTTATTTTTATGCAATTTTGAAACGGTACATTCACAATATTTTTCTTTAAATTTTCGTGATTGGATATTGCATAATTACATGATAGATTTACTGAAGAAACATGTGTTCAGAAATAGTTGTAATTCTCAACTTTTGTGAACTTTATCATACATTGAAATCCATCGTGTCGGTACCATGTACTGACTCGGAAACAATATTTTTAGTAACGTGTACCTTTGTAGTACCATAATGTCGGTTTCGTGTACTGCCACAATAGCCATAGTTTTAGCACCCTTTACAGAATCGGTTTATATATATATATATATATATATATATATATATATATATATATATATATATATATATATATATATATATATACTATATATATACTATGGTGAATTCCATTGAAGTCGCATTGTCGAAGACTTTAAATGATGTTAGCTTTACTAGTGCAGGTTAACAAATTTGTATAAGTGATTATATCGTCCTATTTTTCTACATTCATCACCTAAATATACGGTGAGTAAAGGGCGTAATAACGTCGCCAATAAGCACGAAACGAATAAGCACGAGAAAAGACTTTCCGTTCGTGCTGTCTTAGGTTTATCCTTCCGGTTATATTTTATTAATTTTGTAATACATAATTTCATATATATTAGTTCTCCACCACAAACATTATCTAATAGATCCATGATCCTTGGTTTTCTGAACAAGGTTCTATAAAATCCGTATAAAATTTTCCTTTCTAGATATTCTGATACTCACTTTTTTTTTAACACCATGTCGTAATTAAGCTTGTCATTTCTGCTGACACTATTTTACTACAGGTGCATATAATTTGTTTTTCATTTAGCCCTTCTTAACTATGGTCGTAATTGTTAATTACTTTATTTCACATGATGAGAAAAAACATTAATAAAAATTGGAAGAATGATTTCAGCGATGCAGTATGTGCCTAGGCAACACACACACTTGCAAAAATAACCCTCAAATTTAATCTGACTCGTGAAAAAGGAAATTGATATTCAGGCATTGGAGTTTCACTTAGTTGGATATGCTCGCGTATGCTATTTTTATTAATTTAATCCTTAACGGTTATATACGCATTGACACATGCGACGCGTGCCTATCTAAAAAATCTTTATTAATTGTTGAGAGATCGGTAATTAGGTTGTATAAATGGTAAAGTTTAAGCCGAATTTCTCGCTTTCTTTATTAATTATCAGTATGTTTTGTGAGCAGCGGGCGATTGATAAAGATACTCGAGAATAAACACAAAAATATTTCAAAAAAATGTGAACGCGAATATCTTTCAACCTTTTAATAGAAAATATTGATCAGGTATTTGCGCAAATTATTATATGAACTCTAAGCTCTTGGCGTTCAGCATACCAAACTACTTCCAAAACATATCTTAATATTCGATTGGTTTTCGGTCTATTTACTTTGCAGGCCACTGTTCAGTACCCCTCTGGGGAAAAGGACGAAATATCCGACGGTCTGCCTTTTTACACAAGAAATCGTGAGTTTCTGTTTACTATATTGAACAAAAATATTTTAATATTTCCATTTTAAATGTACAATTTTGAGCACAATTATCATTCCAACGTAAAGCCCCTGTTTGTTTCGATTGCATCAGAAAGTCTACTTTTACATTGTTTCTACAACATACACACTCATTTATAACTAGCTAAACAAGCTCAATTTACCAACATGAATAGAATATTTGCAACAAATAATGCCAGCAAATTGTGATAATAATTTAGATAAGAAAATAAAAATTAAATGGTTTTATTTAATACGCATGATGCTAACTATTTTAAATATTAATATTCTTATTATTATTTTAAAATTATTATTATTTTAAAATTATTATTTTAAAATTATTATTATTTTTTTAAAAAAGCATGATATGAGGACCAATCTCATTATATATACACATTTATCAACATAATCGAAGTATCGTGTAATTTACAAAAGTCCATTCATCTCGTATACCAGTTTCGACCTTGTTGAGAATTCCTCACGTACTGTCCAGAATTTGGCGCTGACATCGCTCGATTCTGGGTACATCTACTTCGGATTCGGTTGCTCTACACACATATGTACCCTGCCGCATACTATACATAATTTCCAGTTATACACTAACGCAAGGTTTTGGTCAGCATCTTCTACAGGTTGAACACGTACAAAATCTCTTTAGGCCTTAATTTCCAAATAGCTTATTTTATGTTGCGCAGAACTCATATATATATATATATTATATATTTTATATATATATATATTTCACACACATATATATATATATATATATATATATATATATATGTAATCAGTTTTCCCTATAAAGCTGGCATACCCAGTTAAATATTTTATGTCACAGCTCGTGCAATCAATGATCACTTTATAATATAAAGAGTCAAATTCAAAACAGTTTCCTCAGGAGCAGTGATGGCTGTTCTATAATCACAGATTGTGGGTAGCAAGTTGAAGCTTTAAGTTTAAATAGATACCATATCGGTTCAATCAGAAGGAAAGGTTAATCAATAAACATTAGTTAATATATAACTAAAAATTGTGTGTAGTTTGGTTTTTCCTTTAACCTCGCCAACTTTATTTAGAGAATTGTTACTGCCACACGCGCTATCATTGATTTTTAATTATATTACTTATATATATTACGAAAGCTGAAAACAGTTAATATTCATGAATTCATAGAAATTGTGCAGCCGATATTTCCAGTCAAGTTCAATGTATGCGAGACGACTAGAAGTGAGAGCCGCCTATCTAACATTGATTTCCATATATATCCAATGCGGTTTGATCCTCGATAGTCAGTTTGCCGTCGTACTCTGATGATGATCATGGAAGGTCGAAACGCGTCAGTGCGTTGCGGCTGGCGGTAGTTTTGTTATGTTGTTCGACGACTGGTTAAATACAATGGGATTGGTGTTTACTTCAAGCTCGCAAACTTGATTTAAAGAATTGTTACCACCACCCGCGCAAACAATTATTGTTAAATTATATTTAATGCGGTTTGATCCTCGATAGTCAGTTTGCCTTCGTACTCTGATGATGATCATGGAAGGTCAAAACGCGTCAGTGCGTTGCGGCTGGCGGTAGTTTTGTTATGTTGTTCGACGATTGATTAAATACAATGGGATCGGTGTTTACTCCAAGCTCGCACACTTGATTTAAATAATTGTTACTACCACCCGCGCAATCAATTCTTGTTTAATTGTATTGTCTATATATGTATATGTAGTGAAAGCTGCAAAAAGTTAATGTTCGTGACTGCATAGAAATTGTGCAGCTAATATTTCCAGTCAAGTTAAATGTATGCGAGACTGCTAGAGATGAGAGCCGCCTATCTAACTTTGATTTTATAAGGTTTGAATTGTGGTTTGACTCTCGCTAGTCAGATTGCTGTCGTAATCTGATGATAATCACGGAAGTTTGAAACGCGTTTGTACGTGTTATTGAAAGTAGTTATCCTATGTTGATTTACGGCTGGTAAAATACAATGGGATTGGTGTTTACTTCAAGCTCGCAAACTTGATTTAAAGGATTGTTACCACCATCCGCGCAATCATCGAATGTTTAATTATATTACCAACAGTATGTCAGTTTAGTTTATAGCTTCTTAATTTCATATCAAAGACCGTTTCCTACTTTTAATTTATGTTTAATTTTTAGTTAAAATATATTTGTTGCATTGAAACACTCTTAACGTAACTTCGCAGTTGTTATTGACTTTAATTGATGAAATTTAAGTGCGCAAACCATGGTCTTATTGTGATCCAGCCGGCTTTAATGTACGCATTATCTCTTCGTCAGGTGCTGTCATGTATTACTCTTATAATAACAAAACTCTTGTAAAAGCGAGAAAAATTATCTTTAATATAGTAATGAATCTAGCTAGAAAAGATAAACAATCTACAAATCAAGCATTAACGAGGCCTAAATTATACACAAGAAACCCAAACGGCTGCTTAATGTGTTCCTTGTGTGTTCAAAAACTTCAATTGCACATCCTGTATGCCAGGCCATCGAGGAAAACCCTGTGGATAGCAAGGACTGATGAAAGTGTAGGTCAACAATCTAGTGGACGAATACTACATTCACAATATCGTCCACTCAATCACGCGTCATTATACTCCCCTTAACCAAGACACAATTGAATGATTGAATATTTTTCGGGAATCTAACGGCAATCAAGGTATATTGGAGAGGCCCAGTTAACTCGGCCTTATTGGAACAGGTTCCACTTCAACTATCCACGTGGGCGATCTAGATCTTCTATTGTGTATGTGTGTATGCAAGTACGAATAAGAACAAGCGGCCTATAACTTCGTTCACAAAATCAATTAAATAAAGCCAGCTACGGGGTCTGGTGACATTGCCATACTGTTTTCTTTTAGTATTTCTTGGAACGACATGGTACACGAACCAATTTTCATTTCGTATTTGCGTTGTGTAAAGATGTTACGGCATGAACATATTAAGTTATTCCTCCAATAATCTCAAAGAAAATTCAATTTCCATTTGACAATACATAATTTCTTTCCGGTAGGAATTATTGAGATAAGACATGCAAATCTACAGTCTGCAATACATCGATTAATTTTTAAGAAGAAATCCGATTTTACTTACCCTCGCTCACAGTTTCCGCTTTGCAGACGAAAGCGTTACTCACTCACTCACTCGCACACACACACAAAAACATACACAAGAGGTTTGAACTTGTACATTCGGATGTTATATATATATATATATATATATATATATATATATATATATATATATACAAGCATTTGCAAATATATAAAAGTTGGGTTCAGATGTCCAATTCTAAATGCCAAACAAAAAATCCGTGTCGTGGTAATTTTTGAACAACAACTGCGCACCTATTAAAGGCGAAATGAGTCTTTTGATGAATTGCATTTGCTATCTTAAGTTATATTTAATTTCCTCGACAATATATATATATATATATATATATATATATATATATATATATATATTTTATATATTAACCATAAACTAAAAGATTCTTAAGGTAGCAGAGGCAATTTATTATTCAGACCGGTTGCGTCTTTATTGGTAATTCGTCAAGTACTTGCTAGTATTTGCCGCGAACGCAGTTTTGATATTTGCACTCAACCATGGCGCCCGTCCTGCCGCATTTCATACACCATTTAACTCATGTTAGAACTTATGTTTTGGTCAGCCAATTTGGCATCTCATCAACAAAAGGCCCTAAAAAGCCAACACAGATCTGTTGTTATTGAACCGGTTATCATACCAACCGACTAAATAATATCGATTTGATATTTTATGCCGGATTTTATGACGTAAATGTTATATATATTTTTCGAGGTCTCAAGTAGGGCGGACGCGGTCTCCTTCCTGAATTTCCTTTGCTACCTTGGACAACTGACTATATATATATATATATATATATATAGTTTCTTTAATTTTTTTATTTAAATTCAGGCCCAAAACTTTAAATAAATATACATTGGAGAGTCAGTGTATATTATTAGGATCAAATTATATAGATATATATCCATTAAAATAACATAATAAAGCTATCGAAACTCGCCAACTCGACCAATTTTTGCTCTTCATTAGGTAATTTGTCAAAGGTCGCTAGCCAGTGTCTTGCCAGATAAGGAAAAGTGTCCATCTAGTAGATAAATTTCATTTAATGTCTCACTCATCTTATATTGTATCAACAACCACACGCACTCACACACACAAACACACACACACACACACACACACACACACACATATATATATATATATATATATATATATATATATTCATACTGTCTTTGGTGTATCCTTCTGGTCACAACTGAACTAATTTGTAACTAGGTTCGCAACACCTAATACATACTTGCATATGGTCACACATTTTGTTTCTCTCGGACGCAGTTTCGGCTACTGATTTGAATCTTCCCAATAAGAGCAAAATTCTAATTTTGCAGACGTCGTGTAGATGAAATAAAATAGTTTTGCAATGAAAAAGACAGTCCATCGAATGAACTTGGATTCTCGACTCTTTAAAGAACTATTCAAATATTTAACATAATAATATCTGATTTAAGCGTGCATTGTTTTAATGGAACCTTAGTCTGCAGTTAGGCCAAAACGTTATTGAGCTTATGGTGTATCCATTTCAATCGAATTGCCAACTGTAAAATGTTTAAACAACCATGAAATTAAATTTGCAAATTAAATATGAGAAATTAGCTTTATTGTTTAGTTTTGATACCTTGCTTTTTATTTATTGTATTTAATTTTATTAATATTTGAATTGTGACTATTTGGTTTTTCAGTTCTGGTTAATCTTCAGACCACTGTTGTTGCCTCACCTGGCACCAAAGTCCAGATAAAATGTCGTGGTCACCTTGGACCTGAAGGTCTCTATCGTAAATATCTTGAATGGCGTAAAGACAATGAAGAATCCTTGCCAGATGGAGCTTATTCTCACTTTGTTGATCCGAAACGACAGGCAGACAGTGAATCAGGCACAGATGATATCGGCCGCCAGCTGAACCATTCTGTGAATGACAGCAACACTGATGATCAAAATGCCTTGGGTGAAGCATTCGGTGAGGCAACATTGATATTCGAAAAAGTACGCAAAGATCATAGTGGAAAGTATGCTTGCTTCTTTTCACCACGGCTAGCCATTTCTGAAATGGCAACAGAAAAGCCTCAACCCGTCAGCTTGATTGTTTCCGGTTAGTTCTCTAACGCATTAATCTACAGACTATTTAATTTCTGGCTTTCGTTTTGTAGCAAACATCTGTAAAAATTTATCTGGAATGAATAAAATAGCTATAATGTTAACAATTGTGAATCTGCCTTTTTTTTCCTTCTAAGAAAATTCTCAGCAGCCTTTCCTTTATTTCGTGGAGGCGTCGATATGATTTTTGAAGAAACATAACCATAACAACAATGTTTCTAATTATTATAAATATGACCAGATGGTTAAACCATAGGCATCATGAACGGAACGTATAATCTCGTGCACATTTGTTTCGTGCTTACTGACGACTCATCAGAAGGTGCCGGCAATGAGATCTTTACCCTGAATATGTTTGGGTGAGAATTGAGGGAAAATAAGACGGTACAATCTTCCATATGAATTTATTAAAAAGCAAAAGTGAAGCTAACTTTAGATAAAGTCTTCGACAATGCGACGTCAATCCAACTCAAAATATTTTATATATATATATATATATATATATATATATATATATATATACCAATCTTATAATGAATACATTTTATTGCTAGGAGGTTAATACCCATAATTGTCTCATTCCTAACCAAATATTTAATGGATAAAGTGTGTAATACCGTCTCCTATGAAACGAATGTACTCGAGATTATACTAGGCGTTCATGTTGTCTTTGGTTTATCCTTCTGGTCATATTTGAACTATTGAGTACCTAGGTTCACGAAACCTATTACACAATTGTATGTTTATTAGTTCACCGCAAAAAACAGTAGTCTAAACAATAACTAAGATTTGGCATCATTCAACTAATTTATTTCATTTAATCCATGTACATTAAAGGGTAAATTGAGCCCTGTACCATTTCACAACCAAATGAAGATGAAATAGTTAGCAAGTCAGCAAAATTGTCGTATATATGCTTTGGCAGCAATATGGGCAACATGGTGTTTGCGAGGATCTGCTCGCATCCGTTCTGGCAAGTACCAGGAATTTTGCCAATTAAAACAAAACCATGCTTGATAAAAGTGATTGCATATTACATCCTAAGCATTCTTTACGTATTAATTGTGCGTGTGTGTGTATTAATGCTTCAGGATTAATTTTATGTTGTATTACATAACAGATGTCAATTGCGTAAGGTATTGCGTTGTACCGTTTTGTGGTTTTATGAGAAGAGAGTGGAAATATCAACGAAGAGAACCACAGTTCAAATTATATATGCAAAGTTTTAACCAAGTTAAACGACTTCTATAGTGTTTACAGTTTTCTTTTGTGGTAGTAGTTTTTACACTAGCAGTTTCGCAAAGATCTGACTGATCTCCATTTCCAAGTACGCATCCAGTTCGGCTTCGTGTTGGCTTCGTGCTGATTCGTCTCTTCTCTCCGAAGACGTCAACTTCAGACATACTAACCACAGGAAATGAGGTACGATCTAAAGTTCGTTGACGGGCTACGTTTTGGTACGTCATTAACTGTACCATCCTCAGGCCTCTAATCTCACTCACAGTACAATGCTCGCAAGAATAGCGTACAGAAACGCAGCTGGTCAAAGAAGATCAGATCGTACCACATTTCCAGGGGTCAGTATTATTAATTTTGAAGCCTTCTGAGGATAGGGACAAATCACCACTCACCCACCATGAAGACGAACTCGATGCGTACCTGAAAATGTAGATCAATCGGAGCTTTGTGAAACCGATAATGCACAACTACAGCACACGAAAGAAAACCGTGGATAGCCTAAATTTGACGATCGAACTACGCAGCCTGGTAGAACATCGGTCCAGTTAAACGACTATGTTTTGCTATGTCTTCCGACAACTGGTTAAATAAAATGGGATTGGTGTTTACTACAAGCTCACAAACTTGATTTAAAGAATTGTTACCACCACCCGTGCAATCAATTATTGTTAAATTATATGTATACATGTTGTGCGTATAAACCAGAAAAAAATATAAAATAAAAGGCATCTGCTAGATTTGTTGTTGTAATTCAGCTAGACAAAGCTGATTTCCTGGATAATTCAGCGTTTGTATTAGTCAATATCAGTAATGGATTGATGGCAAGGTTTATCCTCATCACCACGGCTGTGTGTTCAGTTATACTTTTCTGTTTGAACTGTGGATTATGTGTACATAATTTTTAATGTTTTATATTTGTTGATTATCGATCACCTAGTTGGCCATTAGCATTGGAAACTATTGGATATATTTTATGTTGTACTACTGAACTTATGTAAACTTAATGCATTTTAATAGACGACACACTCAAAATACGCCATAAACTATTTAATTAAGTTTTTCGATTTGAACTTTAAACTATATTTATATAATTAGTGTATCCTTATTTAAATAATGTATCGGTTAGTTAGGTCCACCAGGTGGCCATAATTACGTAGAGCTGCGTAGAGACCATTTAGTCATGTTCCTTATATGTGAACCATTGGCTCGCATGACAAAATTATAATTTTGGTCCTTTATATGAACACACCGATTATTAAAAATATTTCTGAAAAAACGTTATAATACATGACTATTAAAGCCGACAGTGTTTATTATTTGTCTCCTTAGATCCTATTAAGAATACCGTTTTGGGTTAACTTTATGAATAGAAGAAATAAAGGAGCTTACAGCATAGAAGTCAGAGCATGAGGACGAGTTGGTTATATGATGATTGAACAACTTGTTTTAGTTCAAAAGGCGTTGACTGTTACACCGATTTTGGTCCTTATTATCTAGTTATCGTAAGCAGACAAAATTTGCGCATGTAGAGTTTCCACGCTAAGGCATTCTCTTCAGAATCCTGCACTTTACACCACCCCCACCAATTTGGCCGCACATTGCGTAAAAATGACTGTTTTATTTTATTTATCCTTTTCTAGTCACTTTCCTTTCCGGTGTATACTGTGGGATATCGCATTTGACCCAAAGTCAAAAATAGCGAACCCTGACCTGTTAATTTAAAACGGAACCTATTCCGATTTAGGAATTCCTAATTATTATATTCGTTTGAACAGGATATTATATATATATATTATTATTGTAATATAAAATTTTATAAAATATCAAGGTACCTCATCTAGAATAATAATTTTTCTCCCACAGTTACATGTCAAAATTATAAATATATATATATATATACATATATATATATACATATATATAGAGAGAGAGAGATAAACTAAACAAACTAGAAAATCAATTGAATTTACAATGTTTTTTGAATTGGTTAATTTATTCCTATACTATATATATATATATATATATATATAAAATTTATTTATTTTCTATTATCGACGTTGGAATGAATAATAGTTTTGCCACAAATTTAAAGACTTCGCATGCGTCCATTGAATTTCACAGCCCCCAAGCTGTCAGGATATTCTTGCCGCAATTGCCAATAGAATTGTACCTGTTCACGATAATCTTCGCATGCTTTTTTTCTGTAATATTTTCACCATGCTAATTGTTACATAGTTCTTAATAACTACAAAAATATTATCATGCTGCCAGCATATATAAGTGTTAATAATCCTAAATATTATTTATCACAATCCAAACAAAAAACTCATCTATTTAAATAGATTTTGCCGACTTAATATAGACCCATCATTCAAGCATTTTAAAAAATTGCATTTGTTGCATGAACACGATTAGAGCACACACCAAACCGTGAGCAGGGAAGAAAATGTCATGTATATTTATTGTATAGTAAATCATGCATATGGCGTAAAAACATAGAATATTGTCTTGCTTCATTAGATTGCTTTTGTGACTTGTGATGTATAGAGAACTGAAGACGGATTCAGATAATGGAATCCATAATATTTCCAAAGAAAAATACAATTTGAACTCAACATGCGTTAGTCAAAACACAGATCAGGTAATATTCACGTATATTTCAATTGTCTTGAATACAACTGGCATAAACTTATACATTTTTTAATGAATTATTTACAAATTAATTTGGAAGTATATTCATAGATGTAGCCCCAATCTCGCTGTGATTCTAGTCAATTTCTTTTTCGCATATAATACTGTAAATTGCTCGGTTGTTATGCTTGAAAAACTTTATAACGAATCCTGAAATACTACATTTGAAAAATACATGGAATTAAACTAATAATAGTTCCGCGGGCGGTGATCAAAATTACTTTACTAAAGATTGCCATCTTGAGATAAACACCTGACCTATTATGTGCACAAATTTATCGGTATACACTAAGTACTGTATAGTGTTGACAAGGCAATTACTTCAGTGGACCGGTTTCGTCCTTATTGGGAACTGATCATGTACTCTGCAGAATTTTCTGCGGACAGTGCTCGAATCTGAGCACGTCTGATTCGGAATTTGGTGCTCAAATCACTGAGCCACCCTGCCGCACACTTTACACGATTTTCAGTTATATACTAACTAATGTTCCTTGGTTAGCCTTTTCGTTAATTGGAGCCTATATAGCTTCCCTTTATACCTGGAGTTCCGACTAATCATCCAAAGTCAGTTATTATAGAACAGACACCACGCTACGTGGGGAATTGTTATTGAAATGAACATTTATATAATTAAACGAACATTGGCGTTAATAACACTTGCTTTTATCAAGTTGCGACCTTGATATAAACACTTGAACCATTATTTAATTCCATTTGTCAGTATAAAATAAGTATTTTATAGTGTAGTAAGGGCAATTCATCAGTTAGACCGTTTCGTCCTTATTTGGATTTCATCACGTACTGTCCAGAATATGCCGCGGACAGGGCTTGAACCTGGGCACGTCTGCTTTGGAATCTGGTGCTCTAGCCACTTAGAAGCCTTGTCGCGGAAAATTATAGACAGTACGTGATAAGTTCCTAATATGGACGAAACCGGTTTCCTGGATGAATTGCCTTTTCCACACTATACAATAATTAGTTTATACTGACACATGTATGTACATAATGGGTCATGTGTTTATATCAGGATTGCAACCTTGATTAAAGTAGATACATAAATTTAATTTATTCGTGAATAAACTGTTTTCTTTAAACAATTTTATCATTATTTATGTTAACCAATTATCTTTTCACAACATTAATTTACCAAACAAACATAATTTACTCTACCGAAGGAAATAATTTTTTAATTACAAATCTTTTTTAAATTGTGTTTGCACTAATAAATTTATTAGATTTTTAAATTTCTTATGAAAAAATGGGTTAGTTCCTTTATCATTTTGTTCCTAGGAAAATACTTCTACACCTATAAAATTTTTAATTTAAATTTCAAACTGTAACGCTTTGTTTTTATTATTAGTTCAGGACTCTTAGAATCGAGTGTAATAGCTGTATAGGTTATACTTACCTATAACTTTGTATTATTTCGTATGCATCTTTAAGTATTTTATATTTGTGTATATTGAATTTGATTTTTTTCGCATGGAAATGCCTCAAACAGTGACCTAAACGGGATATAGTCTCACAAATGTTTATTCGCTATACTCCTAATTTTGTCTATTGAGACGAGTAGCTGTGGTAAAAGTGTTTTCCTAAGAGCTAAATTCAATGTGCCATTCTGAACATGCAGCAATGCTACTTGCCAACATAACAGTGATACATTCCTTATTTAAAGATTTCGTAAAAGAAATGAAAAAAACAATGAAATCAAAATATTAATTTGCATTATTTTTTGTTTTTCTGACAAAATTGCATTATTCGGCAATAGACTTAATCATTGACAAACGTGAAGTGATGGCCGATGAAGGACAATATGTCACTGTTAGCTGCAACAGTTCAACTCCAGAGTATTTAGTATGGTTCTCGCCCGAGGAAACGCCTTTAATAGCCTTAGAACCGGAGGAAATTGCCGAACAACCATCAGACGGTGTAACCGTTTTCAAAGTAGGTTTTATGGGTTCTATTTCTATTCTCCTATTTAATGCAAGGAAATCTTCACCGCGATTGATTTCAGTCATCAAAAAATGCACCCTCCTACGGAGAATTTATTCGCCCATGTCATTGCAACCAGACAACGGAGTTCTTGAGAAACCAATTTTTCAACGTGAAATATTGAATTCGATTTGGTGAAAAAGCCGTCTGTTTCCACTCTGGAAAATATTTAGATGTATATCATAAGTAGGCTTGTGTTAGTTATGGTGTAATGGCGGCACTAATTGAACAACGATTATAACACAGATGAGACTGAAATGGAATGTGCTTGTATGAGATAGAGCAGACTTCTATTTGGCGGAATATATATTTATGCATGACAATGAGATTTAAAAATGAGGACTGATTTGCGTATTCAGTAACGTCTCAAATTTAAACAAACATTGGATGCACCGGCGGTGATAACAATTATTATTTTCAAGGTTGCGATCGTCACATAAACATCTGACCTTTTATGTACATACATTTGTCAGTAAAGACTAAGCATTGTAAAGTGTTGAAGAGGCAATTCATCAAGTAGACCGGTTTCGTCTTTATTGGGAATGCATTACGTACTGTGCAAATTGCGGAGAGTACCTGATGAGTTCTCATTAATGACGAAACCGGTCTACTGGAAGAATATCCTTTTCTCCACTATAAAATATTTAGGTTATTCTGACAAATATATGAACATAAAGAGTCAGGTGTTTCTAAAAATATCGCAACCTTGATTATAGTAATACTTTAATTTGTTGAATTTTGTCGATTATCTTCTAGAATAAAATAAATATTTGCAAACATTTCATTCCTCGCGCAAAATATTCGACCGTTAGCACAGAAAGTCACATTTATTAGATGAAATACATACATGCGTAGGCACACCAAGTCATTCTTACATGAACATACGTCAATTTCATGATTTTCTGATATGTTGTACACCAGTGTATGCGTACTCGTTAAGCGGAATTACAGAAAAATTGTAGTCCACTGTGAATCACACGTACCGACGAATTCTGACATTTAATGAACAACATCAGAACACGATGGTAAATTAACTAGCGGAAATCAAACCAAAATGCATGTATAAAGAAAAATAACTAGATTTGCAGCTCAGACCTCGAGTAATCTCGCATAGAGTATACTTGACCGGAAATGTTGGTTAGACAATTCCTATGCAGTCACTAAAATTCGCTTTCTGCAGCTTTCGATATGTGTATATAAGTTATACAATTAAACGGTCCTTTATTACGCGTTTTGTGATTACATTTATACCACACAAGTTTGCGAACTTGAAATAAACACCAATTCCATTTTATTTAATCAGTTGCAGAGCAACGGGATTCGTATATATATATATATATATATATATATATATATGCATGTATAAAGAAAAAATAACTAGATATGCAGCTCTGACCTCGAGTAATCTCGCATAGAGTATACTTGACCGGAAATGTCAGTTAGACAATTCCTATGCAGTCACTAACATTCGCTTTCTGCAGCTTTCGATATGTGTATATAAGTTATAAAATTATACGGTCCTTTATTACGCGTTTTGTGATTACATTTATACCACACAAGTTTGCGAGCTTGAAATAAACACCAATCCCATTGTATTTAATACGATGCAGAGCAGCAGGATTCGTATATATATATATATATATATATATATAATATATATATATATATATATATATATATGACGCTTGAAAACCTGATTTAAATAACTATTATCACAATCCGTGCAATCCCTGATTTTTTACTTTTGCCATCGTTATATATGTGGCGAAAGCTGCAAAAAGTTTATGTTCCTGACTGCATAGAATTTGTGTAGACGGCGTTTCCGGTCAGGTTCAATGTATGCGAGAATACTAGAGGTGAGAGCCGCATATCTAACTTTGCTTGCCATATATATTCATTGCAGTTTGATCCTCGCTAGTCAGTTGGCCTTCGTACTCTTTAGACAATACCTTTTAATGTAACCAACAATTAGTAACAATGCTTAAATGGAAGAAAATCTTTTGCTACAACGGCTATAAATTTTATAAAGGCGCATTCACTTTGCCTATTAAAACAAAATTATACCATTATAGTTACCGAAATAGACACTTTTATTTTTTTTAAATAATAATATCTCAAGAAATAAAAGTTTTTTTGAATTTTGAAAGTGGGACAGCGCTGTTTTTAGGAAGGTATCAAGAAAAATCATCACTTAATAAAAATAATGCACCATGCGTTTTGCTATTTATATGTAAAAGCGATTCACGTTAAATATAACCATTAGGATCGTTCACTTGTATTATTTAAAAGTCTATATCTCTCACATTCTTTAGCATTTAAAAATAAAATTTCCCTAATTTTTGCTGTGGATCAAATATTGTGGTGATTTAGGGATTATAGAACATGAGTCCACAGACGGCATCATTCATAAAATAATAAATGGAAGTTGGTGTGAATTTTTTCAATAAATCGAAAGTAACACACGTGACAATCTACTTAGAATTATAATTGACTATATAAAATACATATGTATAAATTTGAAAATTGTATTCCATGCACAGCACTGATGACGAAGGAGATGCATTCAGAGACTCTGTACTAAATGATGTTCAGTTCAAATCCTCGACACGGAAATTCTTGCAAATATTGATGAGAGCCCAATAAAGGCGAAACCAATCAAGCGAGTAAATTTAATTCGCAATTGTGTGTAATTTCTGTACACTGACAGGAAAGAAATATATATATATATATATATATATATATATATATAATGGGTTAAATAATTACAATTAATTAATTACAAACAATCATTGATTGCGCGGATGGTGATAACAGCTTTTCAAAATCAAGTTTACGAGCGTGAAATAAACATCAATTCCACAGTATTTAAGCTATCAAACAAAATGGCAATATTACCGAGAATCATATTTATTGACGCGTTTCGACCTTCAATGATCGTCATCAGGCTATGGCAGCAAACTGACTAGCGAGGATCAACAAGAAATGCGTAGATACGGAAAGCGAAAATTGTTATCAACACACGCTCAATCAATGACTGTTTGGTTTTATTACCAAAATATATTTAGCGAAAACTGCAATTAGTTAATGTTTGTCACTGCTAAGAATCTGTGCAGCCAATATTTCCTGTCAAGTACAATATATGCGAGACTGCTAGAATTGAGAACCGCATATCTCATTTTGATTTCGGTGTTTACGTGTTGCAATTTCATGTTCGATTTCAGTTGGCCGTCGTGCTCTGATGATGATATGTGAAGGTAAAAACGCATCAATACGTCTGACTGACGTTCGTTTTGCTATGTAGTTTGACTGATTACATATAATGAGATTGGTGTTTACTTTAAGCTTGCAAACTGGATTTAAAGAATTGTTACCACCACACACGCAATCAATGATTTTTTAAATTATATTACCTATATACATGAGGTAAAATCTGTCGAAAGCAAATGCTCGTGACTGCATAGAAAAACTTTTGCGAGATTGCCAGAAGTGATAGCTGAATATCTAATTTTGCAATTATGCAATACGCGATGCATTGGACGAATCGCAAATCTCTGAACTTATGCTTCTGTGTGTCAATACCGACCGTGTCAATCCTTGCTACTTCTGTATGGTACCCTTTTAGGGCAAAACCAAACCGGTAGATGAATTTCACTTAAAATCTTTTGTATTTTTAATTTAAGAAATGGACCATACACACAATGTAATTCTTTGATTGCAATTTACCTGAGTAGATTATTATAAGTGCTTTGGAGAGTTGGAGTTAAGGTTCATTTTCGTGTGGAATTTAGCATAATTATAATACCGTGTTTTATTAATAACATCTAAATGGATGTGAACTATATTTTTATTTTGTGCAATTTTTCCGAAAAACAAGGTGAATTAAAAATAATACTTCATTATTTTTTAGATTTACGCTCACGAAAATGGGAAAAGCCTTCTCAAAGGAGTTCAACTGAGGATTAATTTCGCCGATCTTAAGGCATCCGGAAAATACCAATGTGCTAGCATACCACACAATAGTAAGCCTAATATTGAGTCAGCCAGTGTTTCCGGAGAATTCAATCTTAAAATGAAGCCACGTACGTTTTAGTTGACTTGGTGGAAATTTAATTAACTGATTATTTATTTTTGGTTTTTATAAAAGTTTACTCTTAATTTTGTTCTCCAATGCATCGCTTGTATGACAAGTAGCGAAGATTTTGGAGATCAGATTTTTTAAATTTCTGCATTTGAAAAGCAATTAGATATTAAGTCAAAATATTATTTTCATTACAAAATACTTCTTATAAACTGTGTATAAATAATTTAATTTAAATCTTTTGTGTTCTTTTTTAATTAAGCTCAACGAACAGGGCTTTTTGTGTTTAATAAATGAAGAAGATTAATAATGAAAAATTGTTTTAGTTCTTTTCATCTTTAAAGTAAATTCAAAGACCAGTTTCCCTCGTTTTCTAAACGACTTGATCACATAACAGGCCGAATAAATTGAATTTTATAACAATTTAAGATATTTTGGAAAACTTTAAATGATGCTATAGTGGTCAATGTTTGTTGAACTACCACAAATAGCTCCATCAAACTAAAGTCGACCCATCCTCATAGTATATCTGCTATACTGCAGACCCATTCTGTCTATCAATGGTACCGTTGCTCTAGTCCGAATGAATAATACAGGACAAAAAGTAACAGTTTTAATTAAAGGATTTAGAGACTAAAAATATCCTCCTACTGCAATTATTTGCATGATAATTTAATAAGTGGTATTCGAGTAAATTTAATAAAAGTGGTATGTTGGCCAAAATTTAACATTTAGTCAGCTCGGTATCTACAGGACTAAACAATATTTAGCCAAGCAGTCAACTTGTTTCTGACTGCGCCACAACATATATTTTATAGGAACTTGAGTTCACTCGAAATGATAACGCTATCTGCAGTAGACGTTTCTGTACGAAAGTACTGTCCTTTCCATTATAGAACGTCGTATATTTATATTTCGCTTGATGTTCTGTGTATCTAGTTGTAATTTGTAAGGCGTATTTGCATTACTCGATAGTACCATTTTTATAAGAAAAGTGCATGGTGGGCTATTTGACTGATTGTGTAATAAATGTCATTGACAGGTATCCACGTGAAACAAATTAGTTATAAATATTTCATCTTTGCCGTAGTTGATACAATGCATCACTCAGAACAAATTGGACACATCCGCGATTAAGCACAGCGGCAATATTGAACACCAAAGTTTATTTGTTTATAAAGGATGAACTCATATAGTTGTAGGTGAATTGAATTTGCTATATTTTCCTCGTGAAGTTTATACTAACAATATATATAATCAATGATAGAAATCTTGTCAAAACCTCCCGAACATTCGAACGTAAAACTGATTATATATATAATGATGAAAGAAGTCTGAAGATTAAAAAGTTTTATGTGCATTTATATATATACCTGTTGTTGAGAGACAATAATGATTTCTGATGCTCAGGCAAATGGCCAGAGTGAAAACACTAATCAGTCCAATTTCCCTATGCAGAAGTTATGACAGAAATGTGCACAAAAACGTGAATATTTTGCAATACCTTCTTATACCTTAAACTCTTTGAAATGAAGTATACCTGTATAAAATTCAGCCTCATTACCGATTTAATGAGGCATGAGGTAGTCTGGCAGTTATTGAGTATTTATCGCAGCAAATATCAGAACGATAGATTTATGCTACCACCTACGCAATAAAAGGAGCATTTTTTGCTTTCAAAGTCATTTTATTTATAAAAAGTAGAGAAATTGATGAATTTCACTCCAACCAAGTCTCTTTGCGAATAGATTATCGTCATTATAGTCTAACAAAACAGTAAAAGCCAGGGTACTATTTTTACTTAGAATTAGAAAATAGCTACAATGGTGCAAATGATGAACTTTTAACAATATATCCAATTTACATCAATATCATAATTAGAAATATACGTAACTACCTACATAATGAAAAATGATCGTCATTGTACCTTCGCAGTTTGTCTATTTTCAGATAAAATGGTGAAAAGTTATGAATTATACGGAAGATATAACATTTTACTAGCATGCTACTGCAAGTAATGTACAGCTAATTCATTTTAATCCAGTACTGCATTGCTACTTGGAAAAAGCATACGGCTTCTGTAGTGGTCGTTGCGTGATTAATCCACACATTCTAAAGTCAACTTGTCCTCATTTACTGACCTCTTTAGGGCAGGTTCAACACAGTCAATCTTAGATTCAGTTAACTACAAGGAAGATCGATAATCAGCTTCCAGGCATAAACTCGTTAATGACCCTTCTAGGCCACACAACCTTCTGCAATTCGCGTTCACCTATCACGAACGATTGTCTGGATTTATCTTTTTCGAGGGTTGGAGTGCACACTTGGTTTCCTTCCCTGCGTAATGATCCTTCATAGATTGGTCTCACCAGAAATAACCGACAGATTCCTTTTGTAGTGGCCAACGCCTGTTAAATCACCACAAATTTAATCATCATCCACTTTCCGATTCGGCTTCATATCCTATCTTCAATACTGTAGTCACATTTCATGCTGCCCCTATGAAAAAGACAAGACAAACAAGTGAACATCAAATCGACTCAAACAAGAAAGAAATTTTAATTCCCATTAACAAAAACTACAAGAAAGATAGATAATCAACTTTACAAACTTGATTTGGCAATGACGCGCCTAGGTCACACAGTTTTCTGTATTTCACGTTCACATGTCACGAACTAGTGCCTGGATTCCTTGTTCGAAGGTACCGAGCGCACTCCTAGTTTTCTTCACAGCGTAATGGATCCTCATGCATTGACCTAAACAGCATTAATCGATGTTGCCTCAAATTCATTCATCAGCGTAAAGCTAAATAGAATATACAATAGGACGTCTATTTAGACACATTCACTATCATAATGAAGTAGCCATATCAACATTGGCATACATAAATCTAATTATAATTATGCTTTCAAACGATAATTGGTATCGCCTCATTGTCAGTTTCCATTGCGATTTTGATTCATTGTGAGTTGTACTGAGCGCGGCTTCACAACAGATCGTCAAAATATTATTTTATTAAAATTTCTTTATGGTGGTAACTGAGTAATTAATTTTCCCTTCTTTTTATTCAAGATAATTTTTACACAGAAATTTCAACTTTTTTCTAGATATAAAAATTGAAGATGAACGCAACAGTCGTTTTGAATCTGGGTCTGTTCGTCGACTGCTGTGTGAAGGTACCCTCTCTTATGCCAACC
This sequence comes from Eudiplozoon nipponicum, assembly GCA_029291075.1. Taxonomy (NCBI): domain Eukaryota; kingdom Metazoa; phylum Platyhelminthes; class Monogenea; order Mazocraeidea; family Diplozoidae; genus Eudiplozoon; species Eudiplozoon nipponicum. The sequence goes on from JAQBSW010001530.1 coordinate 68,324, forward strand.
AGTCAGTAGGCTGGTTCTTCCGACGTGGAATTTCGGAAAACAATCTCGGTCAGTTACACGGTCGCCTTGAACCAATCTCTAAGCTGCCAGTTGGACACGCGTCCGTGATTGAGGTTCCTGCTCCATTACCTGGTCGCAAAATGGTTCGCCTTCAGCTGTTAAACAGCCCAGCGTTACCGCCACGTCTCTTGCTGGTGTGCCTAATGAAAAAGCAGTCAAATGAGCCACTCGAAACCATAGTGAATGCAATTCAACTTTCAGAAAATAGCCAAAATGATCATAATGAATACCCAATGACATTTGTACCGCACATCTTTTTAGCCTGTAAGTATAATACAGCATTTCTTCTAATTAGCATTTATCATATAAGAAGCTATTCTTCTATTTGGTGATATATACTATTCTTTTTGTAGACAGCTTATATATACATATTTACATATATACATATATATATATATATATATATATATATATATATTCAAACAACAAGCGCCTGGCCTAAACATGAAAATGTTACACCACAATGATATTTTAATTGACTGGCCACGAATCACAAAACCAAACAACAATTTACTAGCATCCAGGCAAGGCCAAACACCTACTAGACCAGACACAACATACTCTATGCATTTCAAGATATGCTAAATTTCAGCATAATTTAGAATTAAAACTACTTCTGAACACCTGTTACTCCAGAAAATCCATATAATCTGGCCTTGATCGATATCAGTTATCATATTTCGCGGTAATCATGACATCATTCAATTTAAATATACAATATTAATATACCGTTTGTTACGGAGACTTAATATATATGCAATTCTATATAAATTGTTACACATTTAGTAAAAAATTAGTTCAAATAGAGTCCTCAGTACAAGCCAAATCAGCATTAACGAAATTTATAATCTCATGTGTACATGCTTTTCGTGCTTACTGCGACTCATCAGTTGGAACCAGTATTACGCCCTATGCCCACTATATATTTGGTGATTAATTTGGGATTGATGGGTCGCCAGAAAGCACGAAACGAATGTGCACATAGAATATTTGTGTTTGTTATTGATAGATATTTATAGACACATGTATAACTCAGTTTAAAAAATATATAAATAGGCTACGACGTATTGTACTTGAAGACAGAAGTATATGCCAAACGCAACATGAAGAAAAGGTCGAGTCCTATTTACGCATGCGTTTTGCGATAAGCACCAATTATTTTTTCCAAAAATAATTTAACAAATATACAATGGGATTGGAGTATAATGTGGGGTGCCAGTGATGAGTAGCCAGTAAGCGTGAAACGCATAATATTTTCTGGATTACTTTTGTCTATTCTACTAGTACTATATTAGCTAAATTCATTATTTATTTAAAGGTTTCATTTGTTCAGTCAACCTTAGATTAATAGTTTACGCCTTGTATAATTATCGAAATATATAATGACCGTCATATAATTTTCTGATCAGTAACCTATAATTATAAGTATGTTTTATACTATTGTTGCATGCGAAGATAATTTTAAGGAAATTTTTGACGTATTGTATGTTGGCTTACGCCGAAAGCATTTAAGGGATTGCAGTTTATGCAGATATTTTTTGTGTTACTTTAAAATATGCTTTGTTTTAGACAAGTACTGCCTACAAATTGTAAGATTCCTTTCGTTTTTATGAGGGAATTATTTATCAAAAAGTATACAACTGCAAATCTATTGACATCACACTTCGTGCAATAAATACTTAGTGACTCAGAAAATAATTCTTAGGTGCAAATAAAAGAGAAGTCAGTAAAATATTAAAAATTGATTTTTTAAATTGTACTACTTTGTTTTGCCTGTTTAAATCAATATTTTACATACATTTGTATTTCAATTCATTTATTTCAATGCTCTTTCAGGCGAAACTTTCAAACTATGCATAGATTACAAATTATTTACACAGATTTTGCCCTTGTAAAAATTTCCTTTTAATCTTTTTCTGTGAGAAAATATATTGATGCACACTTTGATGTTATTCATTTAGGTTCGACGACGGAAACTTATTCTTCCTAAAAGTATATATACTACCGTTTCATATAAAGAAGTCAATATAACGCGTTTTATTATTGCCTTCTAGATTTGCCGCATAAATTTTTCAAATTTAGGTGACTAACTGATCTTAATGTTTAGTTGCTGGACACAAATGTTTCAGTCCGTTTCTAAAACCTTACATGAGCGTTAATATCATTCTTTCAAACAATTGAATTCTTTTTGTTTATAAAGAAATGATTAAATAATTTTATGGGTTGATATTTGAACATCAATTTATTTTTCTAGTTTATTTTATTATATGCATTTATAAACATTAAATTTAAATATAGCGCTATTATTTTGTTCTACTAAGGTAGCCGCAGTAAACTGAAAATAGTATAAAATAGCAAATTCAATTCATATTCTAGATGGATTTCATCTATATGGCACACGTCTATTGTTGACAGTACTTCCAAGATCGACATTTGAATTTAAGTGCACCTCGTTCAAAGTTATGTACATTAACTCCGACATAACCGGATGCATGCACTTTAGAACATATTTCTTTTCATGTCTTGAAATTTTTTTAGGTGCATTTCCGAGGATATTGTTTTGTTCGATAAAATTAAACCTGCCAATTTAGATCTGCAGCAATAAGAAAACCCACGGACGAATTACTATTGAACAAAAGTATAACACCAGGATTTGATAAAATTTTTGTTGTCATTATTAAAAAAACATTGCACAAAGCAGCAAATAAAATTTATCTGGAATACTGGTTTCATCCCAATTGGTCTCGCATCAGTAATTGCCAGAATTGCCAAGGCCAGTTTAAGGCTCGGAATCTAATAGATCAGAATCGTGCAACTCATACTCTATGCCACCAAATCTGCGCTGTATCTGCAATTTGCACTAGTTTACAAACTTCTACTTTATCTTCAGTCTTTCCTTTATGTGGTTTCTCTTGAGCATTGCTTTCGCCCTAATGTACAAACATGCCTTTCAAAATCTTTCATTAAAAAAACAGGCAGACACGACCGTGGAAGTGATAGTGGACTCTACATTATATTTTCTTTTTTATCATCATTATATATATATATGTATATATGTGTGTGTGTGCTTGTTAGAGAAATCGTAAGTGATAAAAGTGTTTTGTCACCATACGTATTATTTTTTGGTGTGAAATAGATTACAATTAATATGGACACTATCGCCTTAGCACCAAATAACACAAACATGATCCATGAACGACATATCGATATAACGCGCTATAATACTCCGTACTTAGCACAGAAATGTTTAATGTACTATTTGTTAGATATCGTCAATTTGTCCGTCGTAATTTGTCTTTGCACATTTACTAGATTCAATTTTAAATATTGGTATGCATTTATATTTCTATGGGGTCACGACAAATAATTTTGTGCAGCTTTCGCGACAGATATAGGTAATACAAGTAAACAATCATTGATTGCGCAGGTAATAATAACAATTCATTAAATCAAGTCTGCGAGCTTGAAGTAAACACCAATCCCATTGTATTTAGCAAGTCGTCATAAATCATAACGAAACTACCGTCGGTCACGAGTACTAAAGCGTTTCCACCGTCCATGATCATCATCAGAGTACGACGGCAAACTGAATAGCGAGGATTATATCTTAATGCATATATATATATATATATATATATATATATATATATAAATGGATGGAAAAATTAGATATACGTCTCTCACTACTAGTAGTTTGCATACATTGTAATTGACTGAAAATATTGGCTGCTCTATTTCTATACAGTCACGAACATTAACTAGAAGTTAACACCAATCCCATTTCATTTACCCAATCACCGACAAACGTGGCAAAACTACCGTCAGTCACATATACTGACGCGTTTCAAACTTCCATGATCGTCAATAGAGCACGACGGCTGAAACTATTAATTTTTTTTTCATGTCTGTAATTTGAGCTTTTGGCATATAGCGTTTACTAGTATGTCATATGCGCCTAAATTATTAGGTCACCTAGAATGGCGTAGTAGAAGAGAGAGAACTGTGTAGGGACTATATGTTATGTTCTTAGATGTGAAATATTGGCTTTCACGTCAAATTTATGAAATATATTTTTATATCCTTTCTTGAATTATTTTGGGAAAAATTGTACATAGACGCCATATAAGTTTATTATGTTTTGCTATTTTCAGTCTCTTAACTCTATTATAAAAGCCGTAACTTGCCTTGTTTTCTTTACGCAGTCGTTCTAACTAGATTTAGTAGACTGTAGTAAGCCTACAGTATATAAATAACGGTATCAGGACGGGTCGCTTTTAGAATGCTGGAGCATTATTTGGTGGCTTATCATCATCGAGCAGAACCATACATAAGTCAAACATTTTTCAACAGTCATTTAACACCATTTCCATTTTTATTTTGTCTATATAAAGTTTTATATAAAAATTCTATCATGCCAAAATCCGTGAACGGCATGTATGGCGTAGTGAATGGACTCCCAGACTCCGTGCAAAGTGTGTCCCTGTCGCGACAAAATTCTGACAAGTACTTGACGAGATTTCAAACTGTTTAGCTTAAACTGACAGTATATATATAGTGCAAGACGATTCCCATTTTACATGAGTGAATTTTGTAAACTACGCAGGTTTGTTGCCAAACCTTGAAGTACATACCTGTGAAAATTAGCTCAACTAGGAGAACGCATACCAATTTTACCATTTAAAGACTCAGTAAACTCATTTTTCATTTTTAATCTTTATCAATTTTATTTAAATTTATTCCATGCGGCAGTATTTTAATAGATTGTGCTGTTGGAAAATTCATTTGTTTTTGACAAATCTTAGGTTTTAACTCAATTATTCATTTAACGTCTCGTAAAATGTGACTCGAAAGTATTTTGACTAACACGTCCGGTACCTAGCAGGAACTATTTTCAGAAGATAAATAAGTAAAAATTAATACATTTCAAGTATTGAGCTTTATTTCATGGAGCTCATGGTTTAAAAATCACAATGGCGTGCTGTTCATTCTCTTAAATATGCTTTCGCCCATATTCATCATCACTTTCGAGCTAGACTACTTCTCGTAACGCTCAAGCAAGTGAAAACCGCTCACTAATCAACCACATTAACTATTTTGCTGCCACAGGTTTCGCCTTTGCTAGCGTTCTACATCATTCTTCTGTTAAATCCTCGAAATGTACTTTTACTGCGATACTCGAAACAAAATAGATTTCTCAAATCACAGTATTTCATGTTTTTCGTTTTCATTTCAATTAGTAATTAAATTTATATGAAACAATTTAATAATTACGATATTTTTATCAATCGGACGCCAAAGTTAACTTCACTACTTTTATCGTCTTTTGCAAGGCATACATTTCGATTAATCTTATCTTATAAGGAACTCGGTCTTTGTGGATACATCAACTAATAAAGACATATCCAGTTGCGTAATATTTGATTGTCAGTTACATTGGCACATATCCCATACATAAGTGGCTCTTTCTGGAATGCAAAATAATTTTTACGTGTGCGTCTGACAAGTTACTTCTCCTGTTTTAGCCTGTTCAACAAAAAAATCACATCTACGTTTCTGTGAAGGTTAAGTGTCGTTTTGTTCAAATTGCCTTCAAAAATTAGTTCCTTTTGCTGGGAATATGAATTGCATCATGTAACTGTTTGATTAATCCAATTGGATGAATATAGCGATGGTGCAATGAGCATTTGAAAGGAAAACACACCTCCGTAAACGGCAGATTGCCTTTACAATATTTTTCTTTGTGACGCTCTAATTGTCTTCTTAACCTTATCAAATAGTTATTATTCGAATTTGGTACCAAGTTTTGGCATGAAAATATATGAATTATTGTCAATAAAATTTATTTAATAATAGAGAAATTTTATGTCAAAGTAGTGATTGCGCGTATCTCTGCATACTTGACGACACCTAGCATATGATTCACGTATTTATATTTCTAAAATGCAGTCGGAAAATTTTATAAGTCTGAGACAGCTAATTTAGGAATCATACAAGTACATCCTTAATAAATGGATTGTCTATACAATTAAACATTAATTGATTGCGCGGGTGGCAACAATTCTTTAAATCAACCAATTTTATATTTCATAAAAATCCTGTTTTATTTCTTAAAGGGATTAATACTGATGAAAACATCTTTTACGTATTAATTGGTATTAAATTAATTTCTGTTTTCCTGTTTGCATTTTTAACATTTAAATAATTACCTAACAGCCGTGGAATTGTCAAAACCAATGCCGCTGGAAGACGACAGCTTGGTGGTCGAATGCAGGGGTCTTCCGGTGACACTTGATGACCAGCTTAATTGGTACTACCAATCTAGTGAATCAGAAAAGCCGATTAGCATCGGATTCGACCAAACTGATCAATTGTCATTGATTCCATCAGTAAGTCAATAAATTATTTTTCATCACCGGTTTTTAGAAAAATAATCTATAATTTCATACCATTCGTGTATAAGAAGGTGTCCACCTGGAAAGAAATTATTTCAAATAGAACCAGAACAATAAACCAGTCTGCATGAACAAAAGGTACAATCTCATGTGCACATGCGTTTCGTACGTAGTTGCCACTCTTCGATAGAAGTCGGTAACTGAGGAGTAAAAAGAAGCAGAACTTTTTCGTGTATATGACAACAATTGTTTTTATTTTGGCTCATGGGAACTATACAATTGAGTTTATCAAACAATGTACTCCAATAAATAAAACGACCAATGGAGCGATATATATCTGGTCAAGTAATGTGAAACAATTTTCCAACATTCATACCACTTATCTCACGGAGAACAAAAATTCAATTAAATGAACGAAATTCACAATTTCTTCACAAGTATCAACAGCTAAATGTTTTTTGAATGATTTTTTTATTTGCAAACCCGGATTATTTGAAATTACCTGAACTGCGTTAGCCAAAACGCAGATCAGGTAATATCAATAAATAAATTTGTTAATGCTTATGAACAGTAGAACCAATATAAAATTCAGGGGGTGAGAAAGAGATGTTGGGAAAGAGTGCGTAATTTTCATTTATCTTATTATATAAATGATTTGAGCTACATATAAGTTAAGCTTAAATGTCTTTCATTCATGATTCTTAAATAGGTTTATCGGTAGTTTTTAAATCCCCTACCGTTAACAGATTCAGAATTTTACTAAATGGATAAATGAAAGCGTTTTGTTTCAACGAAAAAATACCTACCGTTATGCTAGAAGTTTTTTCATAATGAAAAAATCTACGATATTTGTCTGGAAATTCAATGAGACTCGAACTAGTTACCAAATGGTGAGTGTCATTTCTCCTGCTTCTAAAAATCATAAGCTGTGGTCTCTGCAGTGATTTTTAATACTTTGTCGGTTTGTGCTCAGCTATTCGCATGTCCTTATAACATTTTTTAAAAGATTGAGGATTGTGGGCGTTATAGTGAAGCATATCAAGATTTGCGATCGTGGGTTGGCGCGTTGCACTATCAGTATCGCAAAGATCCGATTGATTCCCATTTCCAGGTACGCATTGATTTCGTCTTCGTTGTGGCTGGTTGCTGATTCGACATCAGAAGGCTTCAACATCGTTCATATTAACCACTAGAAATGAGTTACGACTGATGTAGAATCCTTTTGAGTGAGGGGACGAATCAGCACCCCCCACCACGAAGACAACCCCGATGCGTACCCGGAAATAGGAATCAATCGGTCCTTTGCGAACTGATAGTGCAAATCTACTACCTACGACCGGTAACCGTGAATACTCTAAATCTATAGAGACATTCGAATTACCGCTGCTTGTCTGAAGGAAGTAGGGTATGCAAAAAAATTAATGCTTTATGTCTCGGAGATACCAACTCCAACAATTAGATACGAGAGCTCTGGGCTAGAAATGGGGATCAATCGAATCTTTGCAAAACTGATAGTAAAAAACAACGACCTACAATCGCAAATCGTGATATGCGTCCTTATAACATGTTTTATAGTGCATGAACTTAACCGTTCATTGTTTGTGAGGCAGAGTGGCTCAGTAGTTCGAGTTACAGGCTAATAAGCAGACCTACTCTGATTCGAGGCTTATCTGCGGAAAATTCCGTATAGTACGTGAAGATACCCCGTAAGGACGAAACCAGTCTACTGCATAAATTGCCTTTCTACACTCTAGGATGCTTAGGTTATTCTGGCAAATGTATACACATTGAGATTGGTGTTTATATCAAGCTCGCAACCTTGATTTAAAATTATATTGCGACAAATATTTTATTAGAATTTAAATAAGCGATACTACATACGAACCAAGTGGACGAATGTTTAGGGCATCGCTGGCGCACTTGACTACGACTGTTTTGGTTTCCAAGTGTAATCGTGTCCATATACTTTGAGATGGCTTGTTTTAAAACATTGGCCACTTTCAATTAAGAGTCAAATAAAAACATTGGTTCTACTTATGGACTCGGCAGAGCATGTCTTTAAAGTAAGTCAACATAAACAAATGGTGTATTTCCGGTGGCGCATTTGTTGCAAGCTTACGGGGCACTCATTAAAAGAAGGCGAGAGTATACCACTAGTTTGCAATAAATAAATTAAGTTAACGCATTTGCAGTAAAGTATCTTCGCAATTTCTTTGACATGTGCCTTTTAAAGCGTTTAATCAAACATAAAATATATGTACGTTTACATTTCTATAAAACATTCACAGTAAATGTTGCCATGGCAATTATTCTGAAGAAATATAACCGAACGGGAGACTAGCAACCATTCTCTTATTCCGCTACTTCAGCAAAGACATCCAGTTGTGTTATCGATCGAACTGATGAACTAATTTTAGCGTTATTCGCGGCATCGTTCTATCATGCATATACTATTTATGAATTCTCTTTTGCGACAGGAAAACTTATATTCTCATCTCTGTATTATAAATGGGACACCTAGTAAATGATTAATGCATAAAAATAATAAGGGATAGTTAAGAAGGAAATAAATGCGTAAATGTGACATCTTCCTTCCTCGTGGTTGTAAGCAAACATTTTTCTACTTCTTTTGTCATGTTTGATACGCTAATGCTTTTTCTGTTAAAACACCAAAATTTGTTCCAGCATCCTACATCCGACTCCTCCCTATCATTTGACTTCAGGTCTGTAGCGTATTCCCTTCTACCTTAGGTATAGTTAACTTTTTCTGGCCAGAAAGACTGCTCCAGTTTCCCATTAATTAATCAAGATAAACAGGGAGGAATCTATTATATCATTTTGGCAATCATATTAAACATTGTTGGCTTATGTAACCTCATCGTGTGACTCCTGCCGACAATAATTCCCAATAGACAATAATGATTCTAAATAAATAATATAAAAGCACGTAAAATATAAACACGATATTGATTAATCAGGCACTACATTAACGATGATTTAGCTAGATAGTCAGCTCTGTCTAGCTGCAGTTAATAAATCCCATAATATTATTTGATTAATTTTTTACGTCAAAAATAATCCATTTTGTTCGCTTAATTTATTGGAAACTGAGAAATTCGCCGAAGGAAGTAATAAAACGCGTCATTGGTAGTTTGAAAAGTACATAGAAAAGCATAGACTTAATTGCTTTTGTTTTTGGCTACTTTCTTAGGTACAAGCCCTAAAATTGCAAGAAGTTGTGCGCAATGGCAATCATAATGTGGCACGTTGGCCAGGGCGTGATAGCGATGAATACTCTTCCTCATCTGGTGGTTTTGCAGCGTGGAATAATCCGACAGAGCCAAGTTATAAAGGTAAGCATTTAATCTACATAGGAAGCAACATTGTGTTTTTAGGCATAACTTGTAGTTAATTTAAAGAATACACGAAAGAGTTAAGATAAACTATATTATAGATTCACTGTACCCTTCCTATGTGCAAAAACAAAAACAAATTTTATCAGATACAAGAAACGCTTCTTTCTCATTATCTCATTATTTACCAATATACATGCGCAAGTTTTCGATCAACTTACGTAGGCCGATCGACCAGACGGCTAATTACTCGAATGAGAGAACATTGTAAATTAAACGCCTGATTTAAATCAAATGGTGAATACACGTCTGCAATTGCGCAACACATCGTCGAAACATCACATGTATGTTCTTCAGACGTAGCGTTCAAATTAATTACTAAATGCAATAACAAAAGGAAATTAGCCACATACGAAGCCTTACGGATAAACAAATTGCAGCCGGATTTATGCAAGCAGAAAAAACATGTTCAGGCATTGAGCTTGAACTGTATGTGACGCACACAATTGATTGGTTTCCGTTTTCACACTCTCTCTATATTTACACATTTCTATCTTGTTTTGCGTTCCAATTTATATATAAAGATATGTTCATTAGTATATACTTGAGGAGATAATGAGAAAGAAGCGTTTCTTGTAACTGATAAAATTTCTTTTTGTTTTTGCACATAGTAACACTACAATTAATTTTATTAAAGCTCGCATTTCAAAAGAATATTATAAATACTAGCTTCGTTCTTGTTGAGAACCTATTTATTCAAATGCAGCATTGTCGACGGAAATCAGACACGAAACTGAATAGACTATTAGCATTTGGTTATTATCAAAATGCTGTGATCCTCTTGAGCTTCATGAAAATATTAATTAAAAATCGTAAATTATTTGTTAGGTCGTGTATCGTGTGTTGAAAAATGTGCTTTTTTCCGTCAATATTGAATAGACACGACGCCTATTGATGGAGTTTGAGCATAAAAACATGCGAGAATGTGTTTCGTGCTTGCTTTCAGCCGATTGTTTGGGTTACTTTTGAGGCCCTGCCAAATTAAACTAAGACCATTACAAAGAAAATGGATTTCTGTTACCATAGCTTTAGTAATAAGGACAACACATGTCATTGATGCCTGGGGAAATGTTGAATTTATTAAATGTTAGGCAAATTAAGATTTAGTTTTTTAAATTTTTGAAAATTTAAATTAAAAATTTTTAAAGTTTATCATACACAAATGTAGTTATTCTTACATTGTTTAGCACCATATGCTTAAACGAAAATGTAGCTTAAACGAACTTTATACCAACTTGACGCGTTTAAGTGAATCTCAATCGTTATTTTAATATTTTGTAGCCTCCTTTTTTATGATCACAGTCGTTTTACATCTTTTGAAAAATTTAAAAGTTAAATTCAGTTATGATAGTAAATCATTATAAGCATTAAATATGTCTTAATTACTTGGCTTGGTTTTACTGCTTGTTGGATTTTTTTAGTTTCAATGAGAAAAATAAATAAAATTTGTATTTTTGTACTATAATTATACATAAGTATGTTTACGGTAATCTAGACATTTCATCAGGTAGCAAATACCATTCATCAAGTAAACCGTCTTCATATGTATCGCGCACTCTGGCCATCAATTGAACCACTGTCAAATTCCGACAATAAATGCGAAACGTATCTAGTAGATGAATTACATTTGTTACCTTACATAATTTATAGGCTATGTTTACAAATGATATGCATATATTTTAAAAAATATATATATAATCAAATCCTGCAAAACATCCTAAATTATAAAACGCAACCCAAAGTTTCATGGTTTTTGTCTTATTATGACAGATGGAGCGTGGCTAAGTGGAATTATTCTGATAGCGCTACCATCTGAAGGAATGCTTCACCATAAGCATAATTATATATATTTATATAACTATTTATTTGGGCGTATTAATTTATTTTAATTTACTTATTTATTTATATACTCTATATATATACTTATTTATTGTGTTTATTTTTGTTTTTATTTATTTAATTATTTATTTATTTATTTTATTAATTTATTTATAATTAATTCATTTTTTTATAAATTTATTTTATTTATTTATTTATTTAATATTTATTTGTCTATTTATTATTTATCTATGTTGTATTTATTTATTTAATAAATTAATTGGTCTTATATATTTTTTATTTATTTATGTATTAATTTGACTTTATTTACAATAAGCAAAGTAGTATCATGTAAAAATGTCACGCATTTAGCCTGCTATCTCAAATGTATTTTTATGAGTAAATAGAGATCTAAAAAAAGAAACAATTATATCTAATGTTGTGTTAACCAAAAATCTCATAAACAATAAGATTTATTGCAGTTTTTATATCATCGTTTATTATTTGCGTTTAATTAGTTAAGCGAATGAGATAACATGTTCATCGTTATACGCCCTTTGGAAATATAATTGCTTATTTACTCATCTTATAGAACATTAAATGATACTAGTGTCAGTGATTTTTTGTGAATATAAAGTAATATTAATAATTATCTTTTAAGTAAAGGAGTTCATTTTTTTGCGCAAGCCTTACATAATTTCGTAGTGACTCTTTCAAAAAATAAGTTAATAACACGATTTGTTATGTAAAAGAAATATTTATTTTGTACAGTCTACATAACATTCTACAATCTACCGGATGTGCACCAGGCAAGTGGAATCCAGTCAAGCCGCAATTTTTTATTTATTCGTTAAATCAACATTTAATTTAGAAATTTTCAATTGTAGAGTTAATAATTTTATTAAATATTATGTAATAAGGAATTTATTATAACTCTTTACGGTAAATACATTATTTTATATTAAAATTCTCAATGTTGGTGCATTAAACCTACGTGTTAAATCCGCCATAGGTTTCTATATCTTCTACGAGAGAGAATATTTTCCTTTAATGAAATAGCTAAACATATTTTCTCAACTTCTCGCCCTACACGTCTTTTTCTTTTGAAATTCCTTTCCATCAAATCTGTCAATAAATATTTCTTGATAGCCGATTGACATTTGAATTAGTGCTTAGCTCTAATATATGCGTTAGCTGTCAAATCTTGATAAGGCGTTGCGCATTGTTATTAACTCCAATCGGATCGATACAAAAGTGATTTATTCTAGATTTTGTGCAGACCAAATTTGTTTATTAATTATTGCTCATTTTAAACTATCATTAAAATGATTTGACTAAAACACTTGCAAATGGTAGTCAATCATCTTTTGCCTACTCTGACGTATTATTTATTTGGAATTTATTTGTAATCGCACATATTTTCAGCGTTCTGTCTATATTTCATAAAAAAACATAGCATAGCATTGCGTAGCATAGCAAAACACAGGGTAATATAGCGCAACATAAAGTATCAAATTTAGACAAAAAGGTAAGCTGTAGGCCTGGTCTTATTCGTTGTTATCATTTGACTCTGGTTGCCATTAGTTCGTAGCTGGATTCAATGCTTCTCTTCATTTTCAGATTTAGTAGGCTTTATAGTATTTTCAATGTTTTGATACAGATATTTTGACTCGGGATCACAGATCCACCACTGTTTGAAGTCGGCAATTATAGCCCTCGAATGGTAACTGAGAAATATTACGTTTCAATCTAGCCTACGATTATGAGTAGTTTCGCAATAATTCTGGGGTTTTTGGCGTCTAACAGATTGGCTCAGCTGCTCACAATCTCCATTAAACTAAATTAGCTATAGTTGTGATAATTTTGTAGCCGACGTATTTCAGCATTACTTTTATAACGTCAATTTTAGCTCGTATTAACTGTTATGTGAACGCGGTTTAGATAGACATGAGTAGTTAAATATTAACTTGCCTATTGCTGTAATCGATTACCAGCGATTCTTCATTTTCAAACGACATGCACCCATATAGGCTTTAATCATTGTGCTCGGCTTTAAATATGCCCTGCAGCAAAAGAAAACACGCCGTCACGCTTTCTGTTAGTTTGCCAACTTTGCGAGACAAAAGAACATTTGTGCGTTCTTTGACTTCACCCAGTAATCTCAATGCAACAAATCCACAGTTGCTATGTGGATTAAAAAATGTTTTATATTGCACAGCGCTGTCATAATATGGTTTTATACCGCTATTGACTATTGCAGATCTTAAATAATATATATTTTTAGGCGCAGAGCGTGTTTGTTTCTGTAACTGATGGATTCTTATTGGTCTCATCTCTGTAACGCCTTACACACTATATTAGAATATTGTTTTGATTTTCGGAGCATAATTCAAGAAAAGACGACCTGAAACTTAAACTACTCGTAAAACATTGAAACTAAATAATTTTCAATGGAAAGCACACTTGGAAAAGTTTTAAGCCTGGCCGGTTCAGTAATCACCTATTAGTCTCCAAAATAGAATCTCTGTGCACACGATATAGACACAAGTTGATTCATAATCTAGATGCGATTATTTTAAGAAGACAATTTACCTTCTGGATCGTGGATTCCTTCCATTTGTCAACAGATAATTTGTAACTACGTGTACCAGTAAGACTCGTATTAGCAATACAATAGGCGAATTTCAACTTTTTTACAGCTATACTATAGTATCCAAAATTACAACAGTGTGCATTCATTCTGGTGAATGAAATTTTAGTCGACATATGAAACACTTTTAAAGATATTTCATATTCTGTCCAACTACAACGTATAGTCTTTTTGCATGTCTAAAAAACGAATGACCACAGCTATGTCTTCTGCTACGCCACCCACGTCAGGCAAGGTGAATATTTAATTTGCCACCGTTAGATGTGTTTAATACGATAAACTTGATATAAGTTACATGTAGAAGGTATGTTGTCAGTAGATATAAAAAGACCCTATGCTGCTTTCATGCGAACTAGTCGTGTAAAAGTCAATGGCTTTAGGACCACTAAAATTTGATACATCATCCTATATTGGACTAACCGTTATAATCTGACTTCCGTCCTGTAGACACATTCACTCTGACTGTTAGTGAAATTAATCTAATACGGCTAGAAAGACTTCCCTAGTCTTAGTGAAGCAGTTTCGACATTCAAATTAGGGCTTTAAAAATAGATTTCTAGACAAAAAAATAGTTTTGCTTATATAGTTGCAACGTATAATTCGAGGCGACATAAATTGTCGATAAAAAATGAGTTTATACAAAAGCACGCACATATAAATTGGCACGCAAACCGGAATTTCAACATAATTAACATAACTAACTAGTTCCTAATGCTATTAACAACGTTGGGATCAAAAATCAATAAACAAAAAAGTATATGCAATTATATAAACATTTTCCGAAGTTCAAACAAAAAAGTAGCTAAACAAGTCACCGTGATGACGATGATGATAAACGAGGCAGTCATTCTGCTTTGGCGTTTGTGTAGTCAAGCATTCAACTCTGTCTAACTGCCACTCTACATGCCTCGTAATCATTGACTTTAATGACATGAAACACGTGCCTAATATTCATTTTAACCCTTGCGTTTTCGCGTATGCAAAGAGCTTTCTATTGGTTTTCTTTTGATTTCTATGCAAAGTTACAAATTTGATAATTATATTTTTTTAATTTTTATTCCTTAATTTATCACATTTGGTCATGCACAATTTTCTACTCATGTTTTTCCTGTATATTACTTACTACTGAAATATTAACTTTACTAGTGTATTATTCAGATAGACATAGGCGAGGGCCTCCTATACCATCATCATCAATTTCTTTACCACCACCACTACCAACACCATCATCATCATCATCATCATCATAATCATAATCACATTCTGTGCTCGTTAGTTTTCATATATTGAATTTTGAGCTCATATGAGTAATCATTTTTGGTGCTTTCATTTTGATGAATTGAGGTGGCAACAATGGCGTAAAGAGAAAATCTCGTACAAACTATCTAGTTACTTTTCGGCTTACATGCCAAAATATATTGTGTGTTCTTGTGTGTGAACTGCCTGTCCTATTTAACAAAGTAATTATATTGGATTTGGACTGCAGCAACACGCATAGCTTTCGATGATTCTACTCCGTGTATTTGGTATTATTGTCCACAAGAGCTATACGATGATGTTAAATAAGTCAAAAATGTTTCCTGTTATTTTCTTTAGATCCTATAATAAGACCCCTCTTATTCGTCTTGACTTATTCAAGTTGAACTGGTAGTAGTCATTTGAACCAAATTAAATAACCTGTTCTAATAGTCCACACAGTGAGCCTGCATGACAGAAGTCAGACTACAATTACCAGTCGGATACATCCTTTCATTTGTTAAACTTGTGAAGAATAAGCAGACTGATGAAGGCTATCGATAAGTTTTGCCGAAATATTTCGGAAAAAGAAAAAGAAAACTACTGGAACAATGAAAGCTGCGTTAGTCAATACGCAGATCAGGTAATTTCAGTTAATCCAGGTTGGCAAAAAAAATCTTCATTCAAGGATACATAGGATGATGGAGTAATTTTCAGTGACTTAACAGGCGTTCATCACTACAACAAGGTGCTTATTGCTCTTACGGTATATTTACCGTTTGACTATCATTTATTGTAGCGCATTAGAGCCTAATCTTGAATTAGACGTATTAACACGAGCAGTTTATGGAGCCAAACTGCACGTGCTATATAAGTTATCACATTTGCCTGTGCCGACAACTAAAGGAGAACAGCCGTTAATATCGATCTCAGATATTAGTGATCAATATGCATACTAAAGTTGTCGATCAAATTACGTAGGCCAACGCGCAAGACGGTTGGTTAATAACCAAAGTAAGACAAGCATTGTTACTTAAATGCCTGCGTCATATCAAAATTTGAATGCTCGTTTGCGACTGCGCAGCACATCGTTGAAACATTGCACTATGCTCTGCAGACCTAGCTTTTAAGAAAACTGGCAAATGCAACAACAGAAATGAGCCATCAATTTGTGAAGCGCTGTTAAAAACTAAAGTTAGATCATTCAGATTGAAGTGGAGGCGCACACAAGTATCTTGACCTGCTCCCAATTCACATTCACTCTACTTTTCAATTTTCTGTTTATTTACGCTTTTCTACACCACACAATTATGTTTACCTGACGATACTTTTGGAGAATATAAACAACAAACGGTTATTTGTATCAGATAAAATTTTATATTTTATTTTTTCACATTGGAACGATAATATGAACTCTACAATATTTACGTCGAAAATACTTTGAATAGCGTATGCATTTAGTTCCGTGTTTGTAAGAATATGATTTTGTTTTCTGGTGCATTTACTGTTTCAAACTTTGATAACTTCACGGAAAATAGTCTAAGAAAGCAATATTTCATTCCTAGATGGTGATACTAACCAACTGAACGTTGAAAAAGTCATGTATTCACTCCAATTTTAGCCGTTATCGAGGTAATATTGGGTAGTTACCCATTGTTGCTACGACACACGAGTTGCGATTTGCGCGCAAATTTTAATTTTATGTGAACGTAATTTTCTGGTCAGTACGTCTATAGGTAAATGTAAATTTTACGTCACACATGCTTGATTAGTGACTGGCATAGGTTGTTATGAGATAGGCGAGGTGAATGCGTGCATAAATGGAAAAAAGTAGCAGGGGATGAAATTTTTATTGTCAGCTGTTGTGCATTTGCCTATGTTTATGCACATTTTCATTAATTAACATATGTTCAATAGCGTGACGCATGATTGTCTGATGAATATTATTGGTTGTTGCGCCATCAAATTTTACGAAGAACTGACGAACAGATGGGATAAACACCAGTTACAATATATTAAATGAAAAGAAAAATAAAGAGTTTGAAAAAACGCCAACCATGATTAGACACGAGAAAGAATATTATTTATTCAGTACGTTTCAAGCTGCAAATGCAACTTCATTGTGGGCTTACATTAATTCCGCAAACCTAATTTTAAAAATTTGTCTCTCGATTCGTGCAACCAATAGGTGTGGAATTATTTTGTTCGATGGATACAAATAACTTATTGTGTTGTACTCAGTTTTTGCAAAATCTTTAACCTGAGGGAATAACATGAAGGAGCAGAGGAGATTTGATGATTTTAAGGTAAATTCAATTGCTAGGTGTTCAAAACCATCCCTTTCTTTCTTCTCCGGAATAGTCGCTCGAGTACTTAGCCTTGTTCTGAAAATAATTCAGAAGTCCGAAGCCCTTTAAATTGGTAGTTCGCACTGCTTGTAAAAAGCAATTTGTTCGGAAATAACCTGAAAATAAGAAACGGGTTCTTTGTGTGAAACTTGTTTGTTTGGAAATTTTGTCAGAAGCTAAAACAAAACAGGAACAAAATTCCACAACATGGATGAGTTAAACTATAGAGAATGTAAACATAAATGTAGGATATTTAAAATGCCCATGGTCGAATGTGAGATATTTACAAATCATTCTCCTCCTGACAACGTATCCGTTACGGAAGTTAAACTCTATTAAAAGAGAATAATTGTTCATAAATTATAAAGTATTTATCTCAATTAAAAATCTATTTCCAGAACTTAAGTAATCGCGTATGTCTGTTCATCACTGAACATTGCTATATATTGCAATGAAATATTTTATGCAAAATATGCTGAAACGTCTCTTCGAAATAAAAATTCACTCCTTTGAATTCGTGCTAGGAGATCAGCGAATCTGAACTGAGTTTTATTTTTAGTCAAAATAACTGCAAATCTGTTGATTTCAATTAAACATTCCTACAAGGAACCAGTTAGTTAAGTTATGCTTTTGGCCAGAGAAATGCGCTAGCAAGGTTAATTTGGTATTCTAACATCGCAGAGGATACATTCACTATTAAGGCCATTTGCATAACTCTTCAGTGGGTTTTCCTTATTTCATGCGAACAAAAGTGAAGCTCTCCACAAGAATTTGAATCTGCCATTTATGTTAACAGCGCGTTTAGCACAAAAATTAGGAGATTAATGAAAAATATATAGCTTGCATCCGAAAGTCGTGGAAATTTATTTGCTAAAATTGAATTTTCATCTTTTCAAATTATGCTATTGCAAATGACCACAAAACGTACACGAATATGGGGAAATTTATTGCCTCAAAATTACCAGATTATATCACAGAAACTAAGCTCATCCTCAAGCAGATATAGAGGAAAACCGAAAAATACAACCCACAATCTTGTTTTAAGAAAAATAAATCAAATTAAGCTTGCTAATAAGTCTAACAAAGTGATTGATACACTGCCGAAATACGCTAAAACAGAAGGGCGCTAAAATTTCAAACTGGCTGACATACGAACTCAGTGTGATAATTAGACTCAATTGGTCAGTTGAACCTTGAGTAATGAACATAATAAGTACGTAAAAGTATTCTGCAAAGAAATGAAAGCGTAATTTAAATATTCAGACAAAACTTCGTGGATTCATTGAGAGTTTTGAGCCACAAAACTTTATGAATAAAATAATTATTTTTATTTGACGGGTTAATTTTTTCAACTTAACATAACAGATGGAAAAAAATTCGATATTTATGGCCATAACAAGTTTAGCTTCCATTAGAACTTTAAGTTTTGGTTGCTGGTTCATCATTTTTAAGGGAAATTATTCTTTTCTGCGTTTTTTAAATACCCAGTTATCAGCCGAACATCAATTTTCATTAGAATAAAATCTGAACACACCATGAATTGCGGCGGTTTGTTTGCATTCATCAACTAATTACTGTAATCAAGGTTGCGATCTTGACATAAACAACCGACCCATTACGTATATACATTTGTCAGTATAAGCAAAGAGCCAAGTCTGCGGCTAGTTCTGGCCAGTAGATGATGGGTTCCCAATAAGGAAGAAACCGGTCTACTGGATGAATTTCCATGTCTACACTATATGGTTGTCAGTTTATACTGTCAAATGTATGTAATTAATCGGTCAGGTATTTACATAGTAGCTAATAAATTCTTTTGAACGTGAGAAACAGCTCATAATGATTTAGCACCAGATACCTCGAAGACATATTGGCCACATAAGGGCACAATTACAAAAATAGAAACCTGTTAGGTAACTTTATAAAGGAACATTCTATTAATGTCAATTTCAATTTATAATTTAATTAACGTTAAAGGCACCACAGACAACACATACTTTACGTATTCGACGACTTCATCCATGGGTGCTGATCATGTGGGACTTGGCCAACTCCAGGCCGAACGCCTTGAGCTTATTATTAAAGGCAAAGCTCGAGAGGTGCTTGACACTCAGGGCGTCTTTAAATGCAGATACAAACATGCGTCCAGTGATCCTGATCTACCCGAAAACGACGCAGTTCTACCATTTCCACTGCCACTCGGTGTTTCGATGCCGCCTGCCAAAAAGGAAGTTAGCCTCTACTTATCTCAAGTCTACGGTATGCCAGACATTGTTCCGCTTTTTACCGTGCAATCCACGTGTATTACATAATTTGATTTAAAGTGCATTTAGAGAAAAAATAAAATTACTTTGAAATTTGCATTGTAAATTAAGCAATTCTAGCATCCATCTCAGAACAAAGTATTTAAACAAAACTTGTCTGTTATAATATTTAAAAGTATTCCATAGCTTAATTTCACATAAACATTTTTATTAAAGCATACAATGCAGCATTTCGAACATATATGTTGTCAGCTTAAACTAAAAATTGTATCAGATAGCAAAGGTAGTTAATCGAATAATGCGTTGCGGCTGGCGGTAGTTTTGTTATGTTGTTCGACGACTGGTTAAATACAATGGGATTGGTGTTTACTTCAAGCTCGCAAACTTGATTTAAAGAATTGTTACCACCACCCGCGCAAACAATTATTGTTAAATTAACCAATTGTTCTTATTGGAAACTCAAGAAGAACTTAAATAACGATTGATTGCGCGGGTGGTGGTAACAATGCTTTAAATCAAGTTTGCGAGCTTGAAGTAAACACCAATCCCATTGTATTTAACCAGTCGTCGAACAACATACCAAAACTACCGCCAATCGCAACGCACTGACGCGTTTCGATTTTCCATGATCATCATCAGAATATGACGGCAAACTGACTGACGAGAGTCAAACCGCATTGCATTATATATATATATATATATATATATATATATATATATATATATATATATATATATATGGAAAGCAAAATTAGATATGCGACTCACTCCTCAAATAGTCGGATGCACAATTTCTTTGCAGTCATCCACTGTGCCGAACCTGACGCACGCAACACAAAATTTCGTGTCATAAGCTAGCTTATGGTTTAGGTTTGACTTCACAATAAGTGGAGCGTGTTTGGAATCGCTTTCAGTCTTAAGTTCTAATACAAAAAGAATGACTCCCTAAACACACACATACATACAAACTGACGCATACTCACGCACATAATCAATTAAACGCTCTCGAAAAATGGAAATAAAACGGACAGACTGTTTTTCATCCACATAATCTGAAGGACTAGAAGGTTTAGTTAAGTATTCTTTAAATAAACCGGCCAATATCTACATTAAACATACACTTTGGTATTAAATGCTTTATTGTCCTAAAAATATACTGTCTAATATTCAAAAGCAACGCACATTATAAAAAATATATATCAATACATTATAAGTATCCATATATATATATATATATATATATATATATATATATTTGTGTGTGTGCAAAATTTATTTATGTTTAATAAAATAAAGATGTGAAAACTGTCGTGCCGCGAATATTTTCATAAAATTCTGATGGAGTGCGATAAAAATATCCGACCTGAAGACGAACTTGCCCTCTCCTGACTTGGCGACAAATTTAATATAAGCTTCAAAACGACGAAAATATTGTGAAATCGGATTTTTTTAAATTACCTGATCTGTCTGGTGACTATCACAGCCTAAATTACAGTGGTTTTGCTCCTTAAAGATATTGTGGCATCCTTTGGTGGCGTCCATCTTCTGTTTACCGATCATCACAAGTTTTAAAATATAAACTAATGAAGCAAGTACGATGTTTCCTCTAGCCATATCATTTATAATTCAGACCCACGTTGCATTAGATCTGCATCTGTGTATTGGGTGTTGCGCAGCTAGTACACACAATTGCAAATATATCACATCTCCGCAACAAATGGATATAACTTTCATAAGGTAGTTGCGTATGACGTGTGTTTCTGTGTGCAATTTATGCTGTGGTCATCCAACTAAATGAAACTGGAGTGGCTGAATATGAATTCACCACTAAAATCTGTTTTTATACTCCACATGTGAAATAACGTAATTGAGGTCACCCTCACATAACATCATGCCAAGGTAAGTGATTAAAAGGTTGAATCAGACAAGCCAGGCAACAGTGAGATTCCGCTTAAACCACTCAAGTTTTTTTTAATCGGCTTGTTTAATATCATTTGTTATCATATCCTAAAATAGGCACACGTAAATCGCGTATATATATATATATATATATATATATATATATATATATATATATATAACTGAAAAAAACGCAGTTAAACGTAATTAATACACGTGTACATACATCTAAATGTAGCAGCGGAAAATAGATTTTAATTTATTCTTTGCACGCGTCTGAATAATTACTTCATTCTTAACCTTTGACGTTATGTATTACCAGAGTGATCTCAATAAATGGCTTGGCGGCAAAAAAAAACAAATTTTTCTCAATAAAATAATAAGCTTAATTAAGATATGAAATAAAACAAGTGATGATTAGACAAGAAAATTATGGAAAGTATATAACGAAAGAATTAGTAGTATAAGAAAGAAGATAAAATTCTTTAGTAAGCTCTCAACTAAAAAGCTATTAACCACTTAAAGCATGACATTAAGAAGGACTTTATTCACAATAATTGATTAACCAGTAAGTGGAAAACAAGCCCACTAATAAATCAATCTTAATCCTATGGTCTCATTCTTTTACAGAAGCTAGCCTTAAATTTTGATTCGTGCAATTGTATATTTCCAAAATTACATAATATTGTATTCTACATCGATCCTAACGATTTTTTTCTCAGCTTTTTTATTCAGAATATCATCTCGAGATGTCATTTAGATAGATTCTCTAATCAATCACGTCCTTCTATTACGGCTTCATATCGATAAGTGTCTGCAATCATCTCAGCTAATAGTATGTCAAGTCTCCACTGCATGACGGGCGAGGTCAGATTTCGCAACATGTCCATAGGCACATGCAGTTATAATTTGCCCTCTTCCGAAGGTGATTGGGCGCATGGATTCACCAGCCTGCATGGGATTACTAACATTATATGTGATTTGATACACTACTAATGTTTCTAAGGGCACACCTTTTCCTTTTACGTTATGGAGTCTAGTAAGGAACTGTCTTAAAACGGTTCTTATATTTTATTTTAAAGCTATTGAGTTTACCTTCCTGCTTAGTTTAGAGTGTGTTAGTATCATAAGCTTGCGATCTTACTTCCATTTATAACATTTTATTTACCCCAAATTATGATTATATTTTTTCACGACATCCTTTATTGTTGCTTCTATTAAATAAGAACAAAACCATTATTTATTTATCACGCAGTCTACCTAATTCTGACTTTCTATGATTTATGTCTATTAATATAAAACTTCTTAATGTTAACGATTTTAAGTTACCAATTTTCAAAAACTTCCGAAATATCTTCAAAGAAAAAAAACATTGGAATTCATCTTGCGTTAGTTGCAACACGGGTCAGGTAATTTTTTTAAATACAATTTCCTAATTAGCCCCTTATTTAAGAAATAATTAAAATGGAATTTCAAAAACAACGCCGTTAAGTAAGGAAGCAGCACGAGAGATAAGTTTCAAATATTTCATTTTTAAATTCTTGTTCAAAACATTGTACTATTCGTAATTTTTAGGGTTAAACTAAATTTTAAGTTAAACGTGTGTAGTATGTCTCTTAAGTATGAATTTTGTGTAAACATGAACACATGTTTGTGCTCTATTTAAGTGTAAATTTGTACCTATTAAGAAGTAAATTCAATTAAGAAAGTAAAAAAATTCGAAAGTCAGAATTTGACATGATAGAAAACTGACCGATTTGTGGATATATAGACTCTCCCAAGGCAGTTTTAATTTAATCGTAGCGAATCGGATAGTAGATCTATCATTATAAAATTGTAAAAGGAAACAAGTTAAACTGTTCAATTGTGGTTTAAACATGGCTATTTCAAGTGAAAGGTCTGTTAAAAATAAGATCATTACTGAGGCTGTTTAAAAGGCACAGTTCCTTTGAGATAAGAATGAGGTGAAATTTGAATCAGACATTGCCTCACTGGTTTTAACACACCAAAAGTATAAAGTTAAGCGAAACCATGAAATTTAACGTCCCATAAATGAGATAGAATCGAATTATTTTAATTTTCTAAGAGCGGATGTATGAGGAGTTACGGTTCTGATGAGTCATTCCGATTATTATAATATAGTGTTGAAAAAGTTGATTAATGCTGATGTATAAAGTGAAAAAACAAAAGACCCACCTGATAGGTTACAACCGCAAGTAAAATTATTGATCAATATTATGATTTCTAGTGAGGAATTCGATTCACCGCATGGTAAAATTCTCGTATAAAGATATACAGTTGCACCAAAAGTGTACGGTTTGGTGAAAGCGCATAATACTGGTAACCCACTAAGAATTGTTTAAATGTTCAACTCCCCCAAACATGCAAAATTTATAGGTTACTATGTTATAGAATAAGAAAATAATCCTATTTGTCAGAATATATATTGATAATTGCTTATCAGTTGATTGCAATTGATGATAAATGTGTAAATGTTAAAGGTGATAGTTTAGTGATGTAATATTTATATACAAAAATATACCGGTACCAATACCCCGGATTGTTTTCGAAGTTTCCTGGTTTATAAAACATTAATATTCTACCAAATTAAATTACGATTTGGCACATTATGGAGACGATGCGTATATGTATGTCTTTTTCTTATTTTACATTTAGGAAATAGTTTTTGTAGACAAATTAGGTGCCCAATAGAAAACATTTGTATGCATCATATGGGAAATATTCATTTGAATAAAATACCACTAAAGCCAAAATTGATCCTACGATTCTTGGATAACATATTATTGATCTGAAACCATGTTAAGGTTGGAATAGGAATTTTCTTGAATTCAACAAATCGAACGAACGAAATTTAATTTACTCTGGAAAGGGAGTCATCAGGTGAATTACTGCTTTTCGATGTCATGTCAATTAGAAATGGACAGAAATTAGAACGAGATATTTTAGGAAGGATTCTTACTCGGGAATCCTTCTTCATTTTGAGTCGAATTACCCGTATTGTATGAAAATCGGTATCTTAAAATCATTAACAGTAAGAATCCTTTCATTGGCAGACATAAGGCAAAGGAAGTGGGAATTAGGCAGACTGCGTGATATATTCAGTGCATACGGTTATCCTCTTAATTTAATAGAAGCAACAATGATGGATGCCATAAGGATATTTAGTCTTAATTTAAGGTACATACTTTGTATTGGAACCATATACCGGCTCGGCAACCATAGTAATGGCACCATGTACTAACCAGTAAACTATAGCTCTGATACCATTTACAGGCTCGGTATATATTATATATTGTGAGTTGGTTTTGAAGTCGTGCTGACAATGATCATGGTACTGCGGTACTCTAAACCAATCAGGAAAGTAAAATAAAAAGCTTTAAAAAATACAACATAAAAACCATTTTAAGTTAGTCTTTTACTCTGGGCATTAGACTTCCTAACCTGAATGAAAATATTGAACCCTGCGAAACATCAGAAGTGTACTAAATCCCATGCTTCAATTGTAGTCTCATGTATGTTAATGAGGCCACGCGCCCAATCACCGTAGGAAGTGGACAAATTATAACTGCATGTACCTATGGACATGTTGCAAATACTAACCTTGCCCGTCATGCAGTGGAGACTTGACATACTATTAACTGAGATGATTGCAGACGCTTAGCGATATGAAGTCGTAATAAAAGGACGAGATTGGTTAGATAATCTATCTAAATGAGATCTCGACATGATATTACGTATAAAAAAGCTGAGAAAAAATCGTTGGAATCGATGTAGAATAGAGCATTAGGTAATTGTGGGAAAATACGATTGCACGAATCAGAATTTAAAGCTAGTTCCACTATAAGAATAAGAACATAGGATTCAGATTGATTTATTAGTGGGCTTATTATCCACATACTGGTTAATCAATTATTGTGAATATAGTCCTTCTTAATTTCATGCTTTAATTGGTTAATTGTTTTTAAAAGCTATCAGTCAGTTGAACACTTACTAAAGGAGTCTATCTTCTTTCTTCTACTGCTAATTCTTTAGTTATATACTTTTCATAATTTTCTTGTCTAACCATCACTTATTTTATTTAATACCTTAACAAAGTTTCTTATTTTACTGCATATGAGTTTTATGTGTCTTACCTCTAGCCTATCTATTGAGAACACTCTGGTAATACAGCATTTCAGGCATTAAGAATAAAGTAATTAGTCTGACGCGTGCAATGGGTAAATTAATATCTATTGACAGCAGTTTCATTTAAATGGATATAAACGTGTATTAATTTTATTTAACGGAACGTTTTTCAGTAATGTCCTCATGCACATATGCACATGCGTGACGTGCGCCTATTTAATGATATGACAAAATCTGTTACGATGCAAACCAATCCTAAATTAAAATTAAGTCTTTTGAGTTTATTTTCACACTTGTATGGCTCGTGTGATTTCAAATTTTATCACTTAACGTGACATGCGTTTATGAAGAGCCTGCGGATTTATTTGGCTCCCCAACCTATCATGTGAGGACAAACTCAATTATGCGACTTCACACGGTGTGTATTAAAAAGAAAGTCTACGCATGTAATAGATAAATTAATATTCAGCCACTGTAGTTTCACTTAGATGAACACACCCATTTTTGACATACGTACAAACGTGACACACAACTATACTATTTGTTGCGGGGAACTTATATATATGCAGTTGTTTGTACTAGGTGTCCAACACAAAATACACAACTGCAGATCTAGTGTAAGGTCAGTCTGAAGTATAAATGGTATGGCTAGAGGAAACGTCGCACATGCTTCATTCCTTTGGTATTTCAAACTTCTGATGATGAATGAACTAAAGATGGCAGCCGCCAGAGTCTACCGAAATAACTTCAAGTAATAAAACAACAGATATTCAGCCTGTGTTAGTCACCAGACAAATCAGGTAATTTTAATATGTACTATGCTGCTGCTTAAACGACGTACAGTGATACGTTCTGTTTCGCCATTTACTTTCAATGTTTACAGTGCACGTATAGCAAGACGATTAGTGCTGCTACATATTTGGTATCAAAGACGAATAAGATATTATACCTAAAGAAAAATCCCTAATTATTTTGCTTTTAATTATTTAATCTACTGGAGTATCCCATATGTGTTGGTAATCTGACCTTTGGCCTTACTGAAAGCCACTATTCAAGGACGCTTCATCGCTATTTTCGTACTGTTTTCTTTAAATAAGCAGTACAGTGGTTTATTGTGTTGTTTGCAAAAACAATATTCTACATTTATCAAGAACATTGCTGTTAGTATCGATATTTTTATCTCATCCTTAATATAAGATGTAGATATAAATTCATTTGTCGTTTCTATCATGTTGGTGGTAGCACAAATGGTGAAAAACCGCGAATAAGCTGTGATTTATGTTTGTCTTAAATACCCGGCTTTGTTATACCTAACCGGGTATTTGCTTCCGGTTTTGGAAGCGAAAATATACGGGGTAACGTTGAAGACAGTGAAAGCAAACACCGTGTTTGGTACAACAATGGCCAGATAATTAATCTATTCCCTTTCGCGCAAATCTTTTCTTTTATGTATCGTTTGTTTGCTAATTACATTGTTTAGAATCCCACTGGTAGTGCTCCTGGTCCAATTAGGATCCGTTTGAAAAGTTTTCTGACAAAATGTTATCCTACTTTAATTATTTGACTGAAATACATTTTTGCTCAAAAATAAGTAATTGACTATGGACTCTTTGAGAATGCGGGAAATTCGTATTGGCAGATACACAGCGCGGGACAAATGAAGAATTTCATTAAGAGCTGGAATGGTAAAACTTGATTTTTCCTCTAATTAGTTGAATTAATTATGTATAAAATATATGTATTATTAGGTAATTTTACTTGATTTAAATTTTTCCGGTATTACCTTGACATTTCAAAGTGGTTAGTTGGACATTAATATTGTACGGATTGAACATGTAGTGCCCGACCCAACAACAGTCTGGTAAAATAGGTTTTGAACTGAATATTTTGCGGTGTGTAAGCATTCAGGTTATCAATGCCGCGTTTTGCGTACGCGGGTAATAGCTGTACACGGGCAGTTACACAAAGATCCGATTTGTCACTATTTCCAATTTTGTTTTGTCTTTGATCGGGTTGACTCATTTTTACTTCAATTGGAAATGCGGTTCTATGTGATAGAACCGCATTTCCAATTGAAGTAAAAATGAGTCAACCCGATCAAAGACAAAACAAAGTGGAAATAGTGACAGATAGTCTGGTAAAATGGCAGATTTTATAATCTATTTGTAGCTTATAATGCTTGTTAAGCTAGCACAAATTTCTCCGTCATCCTATGGCAGACTCATTCGAATAGTCTGAATTCTCTATCGTGGGCTCATTTCTATACATCGTCGATAAATTTCGCTATACAACTAAAATGACTGCTTCACAGTACCCATGAAGAAGTCAGGACAAAGAAGATGGAAATTCTTATTGGAATCTGGAAACAATAATACAAAATATTGTCAGTTTATTTTGTTCAATAATCTTCATAAACAGGTGTAGGCAAGAAGAAACCCGAATTTGTTACTACGGACAAAATTAAAAAATTAAATTTGTTATAAAGAGAATAATGCATAAAAGTACACAACAACGTGTACATACGAGCCAGGGAGGTTCAACAGCAGAAGCATGAATTAATATATTATACACGATTTATTTACGCCATTATGGCCATCTCTGTAAATAAATTAATTTACACATTAATTAAAATAAAAGTTCATTATATATATATATATATATATATATATATATATATATATATTCGAAGGCAATGGAAATTATATATATATATATATATATATATATATATATATATATATATATATATGTATATATACATATATAGATACGTATAGTCCAAGGTTAAAACAGGAATATATAGTTATAAATTTAAAACGCTGTTTGGGTGGACTTCTTATTTCATGAATTAATTAAGATAATATTGAAGAAAATATACGCATTTATTAACGTATAGTTAACCAAATGGAACATAATTAAGACACACACATATGATGATGAATTATTCCGGCGGTCAGTGCTGCCTGGCTGCATTGCTTCACCTGTATCTCCCATTTTGTGTTTTACCACTAAAACGTTCAAATATAAAATTGTTGATGAAGAATTCTCTTTTGTTACAAACCAAACCCGATCGTATCGCGCTTCTATCCCGTTATTAGAACTTTCCAATTCAACTAGCGGAAAAATTATATAACTGTTATAACTCAAATATGGCATAACAATACTCGTTACACGCATGCCTTAGGTGAAGTCTACGTTGATGCATTCACCGTCAACCGGGACTGTTGGTGAGTGGTCAGCTAATTGGATTTGTTAACATTAAGTAGAATACATCAAGCCGGCTATACCCAATGTCAGGAAAGCCTCTAATTTCAAACAACTCTAAACTGTGAATGCACCACGTTCGAGGGGTCTTCGCTTCAATGGGAAATGCGCTGGTTTCGAAACTATGCTCGGGCTACCCAGCCACCACTATATATTCCTAGGCGTTTGTGGAAGTAATAAATTGACTGGGGTATTATTATGCCTGGAGTATTTTGTTAGCCAATATAATTAAAATTTAAATATAGAATAAAGTGTCAAATGTTATTATTATTGTGCACTATGGCATTTTTTTATGTAGTAAGCCTACAGTAACAGCCAATATTGCCGTCGAAGCTCGAACCTATGGAGGAGCTCCTCCGCAATACTACGAAATCAGACTATAGTATGCCATTATCAATTATATGTAAACTAATTTTTAGTAGAACTTTTGTCAACTTTCCAAAAGAATATCCCACAAAGTAGCCATGACAGGCAGTACATTCGCAAAATATATACATATTCATGTACGTATATTTAAAAAGGTTATATATATATAATGATGGTCGTGTGGATAGTTGTATAAATATAATGGCGTATATTAAACTTATTTAGTTTTTCCATAAGACAATCAAGACCCAAACTGGTATAGTCAATTCATTTATTGGATAATGTTTTCTTGCCTACGTGAAATTATTCTTAAATAACCAGAATGGCTAAGGAGTTTTAAGGCGTGCATTTTAACGCAGGAGTATTACCGAACTACAACAATCCGGAATCTGAAACTCGGAAGCAAGACATAAGTAATGCAAGCTCTGATTTCGTCAGATTTTCTTTTATGTAGACATTAATTTGTTTCGCCCGCTACAACAAGATATTGCTGGTCAGCTCGACGTACGGTTATATGTCAGAAGTCATGCCGATTGCAAAAACATACATGGCTAAAGTGCTCACGTGCAATTCTGAAATGGTCTTTATTCCATTAATTTTATTTAAATATAAGCACCTGACCCATTAATTACCTGCATATGCCAGTATAAACTAAGAATTGTATAGTGTAGATAAGGCAATTCATCCAGTAGACCAGTTTCGTCCTTATTGGGAACTCATCATGTACTGGCCAGAATTTGTTGTGGACAGGGTTCGAACCTGGGAACGTCTTCTTCGGAATCTGGTGCTCTAACCACTGTGCACACTACACTACACACAATAATAAATTTTCCGCGGCAAATTCTGGCCAGTATATGATGGGTACCAATAAAGGACAAAACCGGCCTACTGGATGTATTTCCTTTTCTACACTATAAAATTCTTTGTTTAAACTGACATATGTAAGTAATTAATTGGTCAGGTGTCTACATCAAGACAGCAACCTTGATTATAATAATAAGTAGGTGAGATTTTTTAATTTATGGTCATACTTTTTAGTGCGTTTTTACATTGATTTTTTGTAATTTAGCTGATGTCGAGGTCCAACCTGCATCACAAACGTTCCCTGGCTCCGCGGATAAATCAAAACAGGACGCCTTTAGTATTCTGCTGATAGCAACACTGCTGTGCGGCTTTGTTCAGTTAATTTAAGAAGCTATAATTCGTTCGAACACACCAGTCATTGTGATCAACACCCAGATGTATCCACGTTTTGCTTTACTCGCTCGATATCTATACATTTTTCTATTCGTTCAACGAGATGCCAGTTGCTCTTATAAAAGGTAAAAGAACACAAAAAGTGCAATCGAGACTGCTTCTAGGAAAAATGCTCTTCTTAATAGTCTCTTTCAGTTTTCTGTCGTTACTGAACTAAGGCGTTATTATGCTTGTTTGGCCAATGTCCATGTACGTATTTGAAATTATTCTGTTGGTGTTTTACATACTTTTAGTTTCTATACACAAAAACCAAAAATAACTTTGATCAAACTATAAATCGTTTTATTTAATTTTTCTAATATTTCTTTTCTCATACGGCGCAATTACGCTTTTGTTAATAGTGAGTTTCAGGCTTTTCAAAAAATAACGCCGTTTTTTTTAAAATTTCAACCAAATTTTTAACTTCAAACATAAATCAAGTAAAATGTTCCTTCGAGGATACATGATTACAGTGTTAATGAAGACATGTCAAGCCGTACACCTTTGCGGTTTATCCAGACGGCGTAAGATTCTATTGCATTTTGCTAAATAATTCTTTTTGACTACAAGATCTTTAAAACTAAACTGTTGGAAGACATAATGAAAATTTTTTAAAACGCATGGCGTTCGGCATTATTAAAAATTCCAATAATTACTCCCTTGGAGTCAACTAGACTATAAATAACTTAATTGGTTTTCCGCATAGCATTAAAACAATTTTCGCGTTTTATCATGTGATAGAAATTGTTTTTAGTTAATGTTTTAATTCAACATATCAATTTAATTCAATATAAAGATAATATATTGAATAAAACACTGGAGAATTGAAATTTTATGTTTCATGTTTTTCGTTCTCGGAAGTATATACATAATTATTTTCTTATTTAAGGATTACTGATATATGGAATTGAATGGATTCAATTAAAAAACAAGGAATAAAATTTATTTTTTATCATCGGATCTCGTTAGTCTAACAAGAAGGGGAATTTATGTGTTCACTCTCTCTTTAAAATTAGAGTATTTGCACAACTGCTACAAGGCTTCATTTGATTCTTCCAAATGATCGCAAAAATTTATAATATATATATATATATATATATAAACTTTTTGCGATCACTTGGAAGAATCAAATGAAGCCTTGTAGCAGTTGTGCAAATAGTATAATTTTTATCTTTCTTGAGTTTGTGATATCATTTCGAATTGAATAGGGGTGTAATAAATATTTTGCCTAGCCAAACAGCAACAAAATATAAAATTTAGGCTTACTGTGTTGGAATATATCTTACACTTTTGAAATTCAATCTGGTCACGTTATTTTAAGCTGTCTCAAATTAAAGATAAAACATTTAATTCGAAATCCGAGAAACAAATATTATGTTGCATATCATTACTTGACTTCATATTTAGTTAATAATTTTAAAGTTACAGAAGTGTTTATGTTTCTTGTTATTGCCATTCTCATATTTCACATTCTCCGAAATTTGAACAGTGCGTCTGTACATTCTAATTTTATCTAATACTATTTTAATTCTAGCCTTACCCAACGTCTCCATAATATTTATAATTTTACATAACTATATTTACTAAATTTACTAGCATTGTCTAAATGATATTCAGAATTCACACAGCGAGTGGTACAGCGTTTTTATTATGAAGGATAAATCAATTTTACTCTTAATGCCATCAATCCATCAGCCGAAAAAAATTGTGCTAATTAATAATTTTTTTATAACTTATTATAATTTGCATTTTCTAGCCATTATGTTTTTATATGGATGAAAATAAATTGATAAGTTCAGGTATCCGGTTATAGGTTGGCGATTGAAAATTCATCTAATGTTTACAGATATAAGCCACAGGCGTCTATAAAAAAACGTAATAAATTTGCTTATTCTCTATTTCCTGATTTCCGTGGCTTAAAACCTATAAAAGGCCAATGTTTTTTCTCTATGGTCAATTCTACCTTCTGTCCCAGTGAAACATTTCATTTGCATTCAATAATATACAGTTTTTGCTAGAAAAACTCTAGTGAAACATATTCTGGCTAGCAAATTTGTGAGGACCGAATCAATAGTTCCTCTTATAAGATGTTAGAACAACAAAACATCGACATAAAAGATACTAAATTATGCATCATTTATTATCATATCGCTTATAACTATTAACATTTTTCTTAAATATGCGGTTTCCCTAATATATAAAAACAACTTTTTGTAAATATTCATTTCATATCTTAACGATACTTTGCATTCTTTTTTTGCAAAAGCCAAACGCATAAAAATCTAAATAACTGATAAAAAGTCAGATTGGCGAAAAATGATTAAGCTGATATATATATATATATATATATATATATATTTATATTTATATTTATATTGTTGATGTGAGACAAACATTGCATAGTATAGCAAATGTAACCCAACTAATAGTCCTGGTTTTCGCTTATTAGTCATTTTCCAAAATTAGCATGAAGCGCCAAGACTGGACATGGTATTAGAGAAGGTATCTTCACCAAAAATGACGCAACATTCTGTAGAGACGTCTTGATCGCTGTTGTATTGAGTTGCGCTGTGCGATCATCACGTCTGGAGTATCTGAGGTTTTCTTTCGTGGGTAGTAGATTTGCACTATCAGTACGCAGCGACTCCGTCTTCGTGGTGGTTGGGTGATGATTTTTCTCCTCACTCCGTAGGATTCTACATCATTCGTACTTCATTTCTAGTGATTAATACGTATGCTGTTGAATCATTCGGATTGAGGAGACGAACTAACACCTAGCCATCACGAAGACAACCTGGATGCGTATCCGGAAATAGGAATCAATCGGACCTTTTCGAACTGATAGTGCAAATCTACTACCTACGAAAGGTAACCGTGAATACTCTAAATCTATAGAGACATTCGAATTACCGTTGCTTGTCTAATGGAAGAAGGTATGCAAAAATATAGTTTTATGTCTCGGAGATATCATCTCCAATAATAAGATACGAGAGCCCTGGGCTATGTCAAGTAATTCAAACTCTTCGCCAGGCAAATGATGCATCGCATGTAATTTTCATGGCCCTTACAATTTGTACTTCTTACTCTATCTTTACTTCAAGTGGATCCACATGAGAATTTCTTTTCGAAAAAAAGTCCCATTAAGAAAATCGTAATACGACAGACACCATGCAATCTGTTGAAGCGATATTAAATTAATGCCTCAAGGTAGAATCAGATTAAAAGGGTAAGCTAAACGGGTTTTTGCTTCAAGTGCGATATCAATTTATATCCTCACCTAGGAAGACACTCTACAAAGTAGAAATTTATATAATTTTTAATATTGCATAAAATGGCCGGTGCAGGAGTCTCACGGCTTTGAATCAAATGCTTTTAGATTTTATTCCTTACGACGGCATTTCTGACCAAAACAGGTGTGTGCCTAATAAGGATTAAACCTGTTTTGTAACTGACTTGCATATTTTGTATCATGCTATGTTTAGTCTATAATCAAATTAAATAATAAACTTCTGTAAAAAATACTTTTATTCAATATATATATATATATATATATATTTATATATATATATATATATATATATATATATATATATATATATATATATATATATTGTCGACTTTACTGTTTGTGAATTCCTCTGCTTTATCTAATCTCGATGTCCACAAATTAAATACACACCAAGTATTTTCATATAAATAAAATATATATTTTATATGATTGAATTTTTACGAAAATAATAGATTAATTAAATAAAAACAGGAAAATTTTTAAATGAATTTTTTCACATCTGGCAACTATAAACATACATGCTATCCTTTTTAAGGGTGCATCTATTTAAGTTGATCTACTCATTTATCAAAATCAGAGACAAATTTTTCACGTCTTAGTCGTTGACTATTTTAACAAAATTTAAATCTTTTGTTTTAAACTATGAGAATCGCAAGTCATAGTTGCATCTATTTTCGTTAATGAATATATGTCTAAAGGAGACACAATTTTACCTCTATTTGAGAGGATCTAGGTAATTGAATTGTGATAAATTTGTATTTAAATATGTATGCGCTATACTATATCTATTTCAACCCATCATAATGTAAGCATTTTCGATGCAACTTTTTACATGGTGTGCAAAAGGAATTTTATTATTTGATCGATAAAATTAATTCACCTGATTATCCTGATTTATTTTTTGGTAATTTTTGAAAAGCATTTCATTGACCGACAAAATCCACAATGACTATAATTTTTTTTCAAATCGATTTCAACGTCAAATAAGCAATTATATAACGAATACATTCACGAGTTTTCTCAGCTTTTGTCTATTTATTTTAATTTTCATAATTATTGTACACTTTTATTTTAATCCTGATACCAATGAGCAGTACATTTTTTAACCTTCACATTTTTGTCTAAGATTGTATTGAAAAAAAACCATTTGAACTTAATTATGTAACAAGCAATCAATGATTGTTTAATTATGTAACTTTTTGCAATTTTCTGAACGCTATCATTGCTCTATATCATTTTCTGTGCATTGCACAAAATAACATTTATAGGCGTAAGCAAATAAATGTTAGTCAACGATTAAACAGAAAATGAGGAATCAAAATTCCAACAGAGAATTTGACTTTCACAATTATTGGTTTCGGCATAATTGAAACCATGTTGTGTAATATTCAAAAAAAATCACAAAATGGATCACAGTATAATTAACTTATTAGTTGTCATATACGGTTATGTCAAAACGTGTCGTCGTATTAAAACGACATTAAACCTACACTAGTTGGTAGTGTCGTTTTGTCAAACCACCTTGCATTTTGTAATTTATAACTATATGATCGTACGTTTTTTGCTTACTTAAAGTAGTTAACTCAAAGCCTTACCTTAATGTGCCTCATTGAACAGCCTTTGGTTTCGAATTAGTTGTTTTAGGCGTCCGCACATAAGAATGTTGTGTTACCTTTTACAAAATTGCCAAACTGAAGTGCTTCTAACCGCGAAAATGGTTATCGTGTCATTGACTTTCTACAATAGATGCAATGTATTCATTATTTTTCAAAAAATTAACAAATTATAGCTTTTCGATTCTGACTAAAGTTCCTGCAAAGAGAGCTTAGCTCACATTTATTGCCAGTCAGCTTAAAATCAATACCTTTCTGCTTGTGTTCACTTTTGTTCTATAGAAGCATGTGTGGGACCAAAAGCAAACGAATGCACACACACAAAATCCACCTCAATTTTAGTTGATATTAATGCACTGATTTGTAAATTTTTGCAAGATGTGCTCTATTTTTACTGCAAAAATTAAGAAGAAAATGGTAATAATTGAACGACCGATATATTCCCGCTTAACTGTGAATTTATCAATAACAGAAGACAATGAATTTGTAAATTTAAAGTTTGCGAGTTCTTAATTAATATAAAATTTAATTTCTTTTACCACTAATGCAGTAGAGAAAAATCATATGGATTGCATTTTCTAGTTGATAAATAGCCATCGAAAAGCACAAATAAAAAACAGTTAATATTCAGTCATGTTATCTTCTATTTTTTTTAAAAATAACAAGTTAATATATCATTTTTCAAAAAACAACTTTTAAAATTTCCGTTCCGTATGGATATAAGTCCTTGAAGGTTATCTCAGAAAAGTTATTTTCAGTAAGTAATTTAATCCGGTCATCCATTCTCACATTGAATTTATTTTTTCATTAATTTAATAGACCGATTGTA
The DNA here is from genome assembly GCA_029291075.1 of Eudiplozoon nipponicum. Lineage (NCBI taxonomy): Eukaryota > Metazoa > Platyhelminthes > Monogenea > Mazocraeidea > Diplozoidae > Eudiplozoon > Eudiplozoon nipponicum. The sequence continues at coordinate 105,144 of JAQBSW010001530.1, forward strand.
TTATTTTGATATAAGTTGGACTGCCGCAACGCAACAAACTTGCATTTATATGAAGGCAACTTATTACTCAATAATAAAAATATGAGTCCATGAAACTATAGCCGTTCTAAGTCAAAACTTTCATTTTCTTTCCCGCGAACCTTTAAGATTATAACGGTTTGTACAAATATATATATATATATATAAAAGTGCGACAGGAGTAGCATAGTAGTATAAATTCAAAACTTAGAATCAAATGTGCCCCAGTTCAAGGCCTGGTTGATGCAAACTTTGGCAAGTACTTAGAGTTCCAAATAAGGACGAATACTGTCAAATTCATAAATTTCCTATGCTACCTTGAAAAAGGTTTAGTTTATCCTGGCTATATATAAGTATATATATATATATATATATATATATATATATATATATCAGCAAAATCTTGTTATAAAACTTCACAATATATACATACATATATGTGTGTATATGCATATATATATATATATATATATATATATATATATATATATATATATAAATTTATATATATATATATATATATATATATATATTCTTTTGAAATGCGAGCTTTAATAAAATTCATTGTATCTTTCCTGTGTGCAAGAAAAAAAAGAAATTTTATCAGATACAAGAAACATTTCTTTCGCATAATCTCCTCAAATATCTACGAATGAACATATCTTAATATATAAATTGGAAAGCAAAACAAGTTAGAAATATGTGAAATTTGTGGTTGCTTTTCAATAATTAACAGGTTGGTTAGTCAAAATTCAAAATGAAAATGAATGTAATAAAGCAATTAGCGATTTAATTTTTAATGGCTATCCCAGACAATTAATTGAATCAATTATTAAGAGGGGAATTAAACAGAAACGGACGTATTACGGGCCAGAAAAGAAAATAGTCTACCTAAACATCCCTTTGAAGGGGTATGCAGTTTCCCGAATGGTACAAAAGAATGTTGAAGCAGCATTAACACGCACATTTAATGCAGCTAAACTGCGAGTTTTATTTATGGTAACACACTTGCCTTTACCAGCAATCAAAGAGAAACAGCCGTTAATGTCGATATCAAGTATCATTTACCAATATACATGCGCAAGTTTTCGATCAACTTACGTTGGCCGATCGACCAGACGGTTAATTACTCGAATGAGAGAACATTGTAACTTAAACGCCTGTTTTAAATCAAATGGTGAATACACGTCTGCTATTGCGCAACACATCATCGAAACATCGCACGTATGTTCTCCAGACGTAGCATTCAAAGTAATTACTAAATGCAAAAACAAAAGGGAGCTAGCCACATACAAAGCCTTATGGATAAACAAATTTCAGCCGGATTTATGCATGCAGAAGAAGCATGTACAGACATTGAGCTTGAGCTGGATGTGACGCACGCAATTAAATGGTTTCCGCTTTTCACACTCTCTCTATGTTCACATATTTCTATCTCGTTTTGCTTTCCAATTTATATATAAAGATGTGTTCATTAGTAGATATTTGAGGAGATTATGCGAAAGAAATGTTTCTTGTATCTGATAAAATTTCATTTTGTTTTTGCTTTATGTAGAATTGTGAAATTGGTCGAATTGACAGGGTGCCCCGTTGCCAATATATGATCGGAAATAGCTGATTTTCCTGACGGTGGCAAGCCTTTGTTAATCAATTTCTTTGGCAAATGTTGCTGGATTCTGCTTATCAATTGCTTCTTCGTACGTCCGATATATGTGCTACCGCACATACCGTAAGGAACTAAACACTTATATTGCAGCCAACTGTACATATGCCGAACTTCTAGAACGAATTAGGTTCTTCAAATCGTGTTTAGAATCAGATGTTGTGCCAAAACGATTCCTGAAGCAGTGCATAAAAAATAGCCAAAAACCGACGAATAAACTTATAAGTCGCTTATTGCTCAATGGTACCGAGGACAACGAATCAAAACTGCAAGATGCTGAGAGAATCATTCAATCACTGGGTTGTCAAATTGCAAGACTGAACGACAGCGAATACACCGCTTTCACAAAGAAGATAGAAACACTGACGAAAATAAAAGCCGAAAAAGAAACCAAGGACCTCACGAGGAACCTGGACAAATTTCCTACACAATCAAAATTTCCTACGAACCCAGACGCTTTTATTCACAATTATTCTAAAGTGATCTTTTCAAAACACCAGAAGGAATTACTCTCCTTAGGAGCAAAATTCTGCGCAGTCAAGAAAAACCAAAGTGAACGTGACATTATTAACATTCAGGCTGGAACGGAAAATTTCTACAATGACTGAACGAAAGACACCGCCCCACATGCATTCAATGGACAAGGACTGAAAGCTGAGATAGTAAGCGCACTAGAACAATACAAGAAGGAATTCAAAGGCAGCCAAATCATCACAAAACAGCACATAGACGAACTCAGAAAACTCCAATCAGACAAATCCATACGACTTGCCACACCCGACAAAGGATCAGGAATTGTTATACTTGAAGCCGACGCTTATAGGAAGTCCATGAACAATATAATAAATGATCAATCTAAATTTAAGCATGACATCAAACAGAAAGATGATTCAACAAACATCAACTCAAGAATTAATTCAATTTTGAAAAAGATGGAAAAACACGTTTTAACATCGATGGCTGACTCCGATATGAAATCAAAACTCACAGAAGTCGTCCAAAAGGCAAAAGCCGTCGGAACAAACACCGCAAGATTGTACGGCAAACCAAAAACTCATAAAGCCGTGACAGCCTCAGGAGCTCCCTCGATGCGGCCCATTATGTCAATGATCAACGCTCCACAACATAAACCAGCCAAGTTTCTCTGCAAACTACTTGAACCAATACGGAGCATCATAAACGCAAACACTATCAAGGACTCCTTTGAACTAGCAAATGAATTGAAGGGGAAAGAACATCCTACAGAATAAAATGGTCTCGCTTGACGTCTCATCCTTATTTACAAACATACCACTGGATAAGACAACGGAGATCTTGTGTGACCTCATCAAAAATGAGTTTTTTGACTTCCCTATAGACACCAATGACATCAAAGACCTCATATTAGCATGTACTAAAAACGTGCAATTTACATTCGAAGGGATATACTACCGCCAGATCAATGGTGTAGCTATGGGAAGTTGCATCGCACCCCTCCTGGCAGATGTATACATGTATCACCTGGAAAAAACGAGCCTAAAAGGTGTAATTGACCAGTGCGCACTCTACAAAAGGTATGTAGATGATATCTTGTTGTTCATCTCAGAAGCAGCAGACCCTTCCGAAATCCTCAAACAAGCAAATGGAGCCGATCCAGACATCAAATTCACTCTCGAGGTAGAGAAAGACGACAGTTTTCCCTTCCTTGACATCAAACTCACTCGAGAAGAAAACGGGGATTTGACACTGGCCATATATAGAAAATCCACTTTCACCGGACAATACATTCACTACAACAGTAGTGTGCCAAAATCCCACAAAAGAAACTTAGTAAACAACCTAGCAAACAGAATCAGGAAGATCTGCTCTGAACACAAGATTGAGGAAGAACTGGGCTACCTCAGGAAAATTTTGCTAATGAAAAACAACCCAGAGCGTTTCATTGATGTCAACATCAGACCACGGCAGATTCGTACTATAGAGGATACCGTCAAGCAGGTTTTCCTAAACTTACCATTTAGAGGCGACGTACCAGCCTTAATAATTGCACGGCGGCTGAATAGAATAACTAAGGAGAACTTTCCCATTGTTAAAAGTAATATGACATTTAGTACACAGAGAATCATGAGATTGGATGCCAAAGATCAATTCCCAATTCTCTCCAAATCATTCATAGTCTACAAATTCTCATATATGTGCGGTAGCACATATATCGGACGTACGAAAAAGCAATTGATAAGCAGAATCCAGCAACATTTGCCAAAGAAATAGATTAACAAAGGCTTGGCACCGTCAGGAAAATCAGCTATTTTCGATCATATATTGGCAACGGGGCACCCTGTCAATTCGACCAATTTCACAATTCTACACAAAGCAAAATCAGAAAAATTATTATTTATTTATGAAGCCCTTTATATATAACAACAAGCACCTGACCTTACTATTCAAAATTTTCATCAACATGATATTCAAAACGACCGGCCAGGAATAACAAAATTCAACAACAATTTACTAGTATCCAGTCAAGAACAAACAGGCCCTCGACTAGAATCAACAAACATACAATCGTATTGGCAACAAACTGAATTGGAAATAACAGAGGCGCCTACGGTGACAGAAGTTTCCAAACAATATGAGCGTTTACCAGTGCAATCCACACTGGCGCTGTTACCATGTGGAAATTATAAATTTGCGCAACAAGGTGAAACGATCAATTACACTGGGAAAAATAGCACTCTTACATTTAACAGTGAACAATGCGCAAAAATGGTTAATTCTCAAGCCATCAAAACAATAATGACCAGATCTCAGACATCACTTTGCAATACTGCGAGAATGACCTTTACATGCAAACACGCATACACACAAACACAAACGCATACACACTCACCAACTAGCCAAAACAAGAAACAGAAGTAAAAACGAGTCAGATTTGTTACCACTAGCATAATCAATTGAAAACCCAAAATGTATAAATATGTATGATTGTATAAGAGATGATTAGTATTCACGAAATAAATGGCCTTTATCCACTTTGTTATTAATGTGTTCTTTCTTCCATAATTATATATATATATATATATATATATATATATATATATATATATATATGCATATATATGCATTTATATAGGATATATATGCATTAATACTCTTTGATGGAATAGGGTGACCATGGTATTTCAATAAATTTATCGTTGCAATTTTCATCATTGTTTAAATATAAGAACAAAAGAACGTAATCCATGGAATAACATTTATTAATAAATCTTATTTCTACCAGTATCTACAACCATTGTTCTGGATTTGTTATTATATTCGTTCATCGAATCCCACTGTATATTTGTCATGTAACGAATCCCCATAGCTTTCATTGTAGCGTCCATATATATATATATATATATATATATATATATAATATATATATATATATGTAAATATATAGTATATATATAGTATATATATATATATAATAATAATAATAATAATAATAATAATAAATAATAATAATATTAATAATAATAATAATAATAATAATAATAATAATAATAATAATAATAATAATAATAATAATAATATATATAATAATATATATATATATATTAATAATAATAATAATATATTTATTTGGCATCAAAGTGCCAACTGGCCCGACCATTGAAATAACAAATCAAGTGTAGGATATGTGGAGGTGAATGAAATTGTGACTAACAATGTATTTAATAGCAGGGGGGTAGGAGTTGAGGAAGGGAAATGTTATCATCAACTTCATGATAGTTCAATCTGGTGAAAAAAATAAAAACGAAATTCCATTTGACTAGACAGGATCAGTCCATGAAGTGTACGAGCATCAATGCGGGGTAGGTGAGATCCAAACAAATAATTTCAAGTGTGAGATCGAAAATGATGGCCGACCCGAAGCAAACGTCGACCGACGGAGTCCTTTGTCGTGGAGATTGAATTGATGGAGCGTAGCATTGACCAGGATGGAGTCGACTCGTTTGAAGCAGTGAGTCAGGCCGGGATCACTGGTGTCCGTTGAACGAGGTTATGACTGATGGAAGACGAGGGGGAGTCGATGTCCGATGCAAACCTTTGGTGAACCGGCAGGGCTTTTCAGTTTCCGGTCTTCCGCTAAAACAAGAAGGAAAAGAATTGGGTGAGCAAAACGTAGTAAAGTATTCGCTATATGGATATGATACAGCAAAAAATGAGCCGAGAAGTGGTATCAGGGAGTTGAAAATGAAAGATTTAAACCAGAGGGGTAAAATAGAAAATTAGATGGCTGCCATCCGAAGTCAGAAAAGAGAATAACCCGGAGTGAAGGAAATGTTATGGATTTAGAAGGAACTAGTTTCACAAAGAAATTTGTTGAAGAAGTACTTATGGACAGCCTTTTTAAATTCGTGCTGCGGTAGGAGCTTTATGTCCGTGGGAAGAGCGTTGAAGACTAATGGCTTTGGAGAAGAGGTAGATTTTTTTTAATATGGTGGGGGCATGGTTAGATTGGTTAGAAGAGTTGCTAGAACGTGTGGCGTTGTGGTGACTTGGGTGAGCAAAGTTGAACAGTGGTAAGCAAGTTGTGATCTTATGGATAAAAGATATGACTCGAAGGTGACGGGTAAACGAAAGCGGTAGTAGGTTTGCCAGGAGTAGGCGTTCCCGATTATTTTGGCTTTTTGAGAGTACTCGCTTTAGAAATCTGGAGGATATCTGTCCGATGGTATACGAGGAGGCGAGAGTGAGAGGACAGTAGAATTCGCTAGCGTATGAAATGAGAGACAGAACGTAGACCTTGAATATCGTCAGTTGGGGAATGAGGTCGCTAGTCTTGAATCAGATCAGACGGGCCCATTTGAAGAGTTTGTAAGTAGTGTGCGTAAGGTGTGGGGAGAAGTCTAAGGATTTGGAAAAATGAATAACTAGGTGTTTGGCCCAATCTACTATTTCTATGTCGGGGGGATAATTTGCAATCGGGATAAAGCAGAATGGGTCACAGGAGAGTTTCATTAGACGAGTCTTGGCGGGATTTAATTGAGACGGATCCTGCTGAGCTGCGAGTGGAGCGAGGATAAGAGCTCCGATATAAGGGGTAAGAAAGGGTTGGATGCCGTAGGGTTACTGAAACGTAAGATACTTTTACAAGATCACTCACCACTCACTCTAACGCTGCGACAACAGAATGAAGATCTAGACATAATTGATAGGTGTATATATCTTTAGAGCTCTATCAATAACTTAGGCAATATGTCCGACGAGGTGAGATTAAGAATCGCGTAAACTAGAGTAGCTTACCCGAAACTTCGTCATTTATGGAGAAACGCGATTACTCCACTCTGCCTTAAAGTTCGTATTTACAATGCATCTCTAAGCAGTTTTACCATACGCTATTGAAACTTGGCCTCTTAGAGATGATGATTTTAGACGTTTACAGGCATTCGACCATCGTTGTTTGAGAAGCATAGCACATATTGGTTACCAACACCGAATAGCCAAAGTTGACACCCGTAGACATATTTTTGGATCTGCCAACAATTGCTCCTCGCTAGAAAAAGAAAAAGGGCTGTTCTGTCATCCAGCACCATATTGGCGAAAGAAACATATCATAAGTAAACCAAACCTCGCAGATAACTTGGCCCTACTAAGAAAAGAAGGTTATAAAGATGATTCTACTAGACATCTGAAACTAAATCGCCACAGAGCTTGATTCGATGCGCATGTGGACTCCATCCTGGCAGACGAGTGGGACCTATACTATTCAATTCGGATGTAAGTGACTTAAACTGTTTCGGTCATGTCAAAATCTGCCCACCTTGTTTCTTACGCCAATCTGGTCCTGGATGAGAGAACAGCTCTACTGGGCATTCGAAATGAGGGCATACGCAAAACGTGACGGAGCCAACGAAGTTAATGTAGCCTTTTTTCTAGCAAGGAGCAATTATTGGCAGATCCAAAAATATGCCTACGGATGTCAAATTTGGTTATTCGTTGTTGGTAACCAAAATATGCAATGCTTCTCAAACAATGATGGTCGAATTCCTGTAAGCGTCTAAAATCATCTCTAAGAGGCGAAGTTTCACTAGCATATAGTAAAACTGTACTTAGAGATGCATTGTAAATACGAACTTTAAGGCAGAGTGCAATAATCGCGTTTCTCCATAAATGACGAAGTTTCGGGAAAGCTGCTATAGTTTACGCGATTCTTATTCTCACCTCGTCGGACATATTGCCAAAGTTATTGATAGAGCACTAAAGATATGTACACCTGTCAATTATTTCAAGATCTTCATTCTGCTGTCACAGCGTTAGAGTGAGTGGTGGGTGATCTTTTAAAAGTATCTTACGTTTCATAGCGAAAGACGAAACAGCGTCTGCTAATCTATTCAAAGTGTTCTGGGCAGCATCTCGATTGTCGTATAATAATAATAGAACATTATTTCTGTCGTTATATATATATATATATATATATATATATATATATATATATATATATATATATATATATATATATATTGCACTTCTTATGGCTATATGGCAATGAAACATTAGGGACTTCCGGCTTTTTTTGTAGTTGAGTATGATGATGTTTTTTTAAAAGATCTTTAGATCGCTCATTTCATGCACACACAAAAATAAATCATATTCAAGTTATTCAATCTGAATGATTTGACGTATTACCTCGTGCACATTTGTTTTGTGCTCACTGCTGACTTAACAGTATGATCCTGTATTTTGGCCTTTTCCTAAGATATATGGTAAAATAGGACGTTAAAATCTCCTATACGAAGGTGTAAATCTCCAATAGTAAAGCTATTTTATATAATGTCTTTGACATTGCGAGTTCACCGCAAACTCACTATATATCACATATATTTCATGCTTGTACTAAAACCATGGCTATTGTGTCATTACTTACTTTACTTTACTGCGGCTGACTCCTTTTGGAGGATAAACCGGCTCCATGTAACATTTCATGGAGTTTCTTGTTTCATTACCTCATAACAACACTGTTTCATGAAAAGGTACATGGTTCCAACACTATCGTTGCCTAGACAGTACATGATACCAAAACAATAGATTTCAATGTATGCTAAAACTCAATAAAATGGAGTTATAAAAAAATTAAACACGAAACGAATGTTCATGAGATTCTACCTTCCGTTTATGCTGTCTTTGTTTTATCCTTCTGGTCACAAATGAAATAATTTGTTACTAGGCTCGCAACACCTAATATATATTTGCTTATATATTAGTTCTTCCCAACAAACAGTATTTAACTATAACAAAAAACAATTTTTCAATCCATTTTAATCCAGCAAATCCGTACAGTCTAGCCTCGATTGATCTCAGCTATCATATTTAGTGGTAATAATGACATTATTCAATGAAATATATAACAGATAGATACAGCTTGTGGCGAAAAACTAGTATATATGGAATTGTGGATTAGGTGTTGCACAAAAATTAGTAAATTATTTCAAATGTGACAAGAAGATTAAAACTAAGACAGTATGAACGCACCGTATAATCTTGAGCACATTCGTTCCGTATGTGTAAAAATGGGACGGTACAGTCTTTTATACTAATGTGTGAACCTGCAGTGAATTAGCTAAGTTCATATACTTTCTCGAAAACACGAATTCAAAACCATCTCACTATAAAAAATATATAAAGCCTATATAGGGTACCAAAACTATGGCTAGTGTGTCATTACCTCATACCAAGCCTATGCTTCACGTAAAGGTACACGTACTAACACCATGGTTACCTAATCGGCAAAAAATTAAATTAAATTATTTGTTTACATCTATTTGATAAACAATAAAAATTCAGCTTTCACTTTTAATCACTCAAGACGTATGTATTAATAATGGAAAAAACACAAAGGAATGATAATAATATTATTGTAATTGATATTCATTAAAAAATGAAATTAAAATATTTGTTTACATCTATTTGATAAGCAAAACAAAATTCGGCTTTCACTTTTAAGCACTCTAGACATTAAATTTGTTTACTTCATCCATTTGCTTTTATAAAAAAATTTTGGAAGAACTGAAAGTTCGTACTTATTTACACACAAAACCGAAGCAGTAATTAAATTCCTTTTATATTGCGAATTCCGAAAATGAATGTATCTGGTAACAAGTGTGCTGACCAAAATAAAACTGAAATTGACAGATTAACTTTGAATCATGCGACATACGCAGATGCGAATAAAATTACTGAAACGTTTGCGGAACTGGAAGAAAGTCCGATTGAAATGACAGTTCGTAGAAGATCAGTTGAAGTGAAAGCGAAAGATGATAAAGAAGAGCCAAGTGAGAAAAATAAAGCTAAAAAAATCAAAAATTCAACTGTACTGCTAATATGTGACTTGATTTTAAAGCTGTTTCTAAACCTGTGGTAAAACTGGTATTAAAAGCAACAAGGGAGATAAAAGAGTTTGGTACGCGATGATAAGTTTTTATTAATAAATATAATATTAATCCTTTAACTTCTGTTTTATATTTTCTTGGTGCCGGGTAAATACCCGATTGTTAGAATTAATTGTTTTTCTACCAATTACTGTCCAGGTAACTTTAAAACCACCGAGCTGGTTCCATTTCTATGTCGTTGGAAATCTATTCCTATTTTTATTATTTATATGATCCATTATGAATTACATATAACGATATAAACAAATCTCTCTTGAGATAGCAGAGGCAGGTCATCCAGTTGACCGGTTTTCTTCATATGGAACACTTCACTTTCTGTTAAAATTTTGCCGCGATCGAGACTTCAGAAAGGACCCATTTCATTTTGAATTTTAGAAATATTCACTACGCCATACCTGGAGAATACTACAAGCAATTTTCCACTTCATATATGTCTATGTTTTTTGGGAAAGCTTGTATCCAGGTTAGCCACACAGTATCTATCACCATTTGCCAAACACCATCAATTATGTTCGTGCGAGTCACAAACCCGGTATGTTCAAATATACTTTTGTTGGTACCATGTAAGGGCTAGGTCTTTGAAAAATCATTGTGTATTTACTCTACAAAAGCGCCGTTATGTATTGCTCACGGTGAATTAGCTTTGTTGTCATATTGTATGATGTTAGCCTAATTTGTGCTTGAATGCAAATTCATATAATTCATTTTAAAATCCGAGTGTAGAACATAATACATCCGTTTTAATTTTGAAAATCCTTCTGGTCTGTATGAGTTAATTTTTTGCTAGATACATAATACATAAAATTGATTTTACCACTATTGCTTTTGTCAAATCAAACTTTCAGGAATAGTTGCAATCAAACGTGAATTTCACGCTTTTTTCAATTTTACAAAATCCATTCTTAGCCAAATCACAAAAGGTTGGTGTTGTCCTCTCAGTGAAACACGTAAGCAAAATTTTTGGACTGATTTTGCTTCTTGTACGTCTATGAAGATGATTATATTGAATAATACATTTCTGCATTCCTTTTACAAATTAATTTATTTGTTGTAATTTATTTGATGTGTCATTTATGTTTTCGTTTTGTTTTGAATTTCGATTAGCCATTTTTAATCTTGCTCATGTACATAATTTATTAATTTGCATTGCATCACAAAAACGAACAGATATTTTCCTCCATCGAGGGAAGTTGGAACACGTCCTAGACAGGCGTGAACCACTATTCAATCGGATTAAACCACCATTGAATGTGGTGTGGTTTTGCCAATTAATTTATTTGTATGAAATTTTTAAAACTTCTCCTGAATACCAATCGATAGGATTAGCAGCAAACTCATGTAAGACGTAGCCGTGAAAAAAATTTCGCTATCTTAATTAACTGTAACATAAAAAAAACCAAAAAAATTAAGCGCTCAGCACGACACAATACACATTCCGCCCTTTTATGAGAGAGAAAAGTTAAGACTCATGAACACTGCGATGCGCAAGTAAATTTTTTCATGTGTAACGGCTCAAATTAATTCGCCGACATATCAAATTTAAATTCATCTGGTCTTCAGTAATGCCAATCTTCTTCCTGCAGCGCATCTAGTCATGCGTAATCGATCGTCTGTTTATCGTTTATCTACGTGTGCTAACCATCTCGGTTTCGCCGCAGATATTCACAAAGACTAGTCTAGGCCTTCGAACTGCAATTAACACATCCTGTTTCAACAATTCTACTTATTCCTGTGCATATATTCAGAGGATTACCCGCCAACGAATAAGACAGATAGAGCTCGTGTCTAGAAAGTCTTCTGGACACCCACACGCTGATAAAAGACATAAACTCTCACAGGATTTTTGTAATTAAACGAACATTAGTTGCGCAATTGGTGATAAAAATTATTATAATTAAGGCTGCGGTCTTGATATAAGCACCTGGCCCACTAATTACTTACATATGCCAGTATAAACTAAGAATTGTATGGTGTAGAAAAGGCAATTCATACAGTAGACCGGTTTCGTCCTAATTGGGAACTCATCATGTACTGGCCAGAAATTGCCGCGGACAGGGCTCGAACCTGGGCACGTCTGCTTCGGAATCTGGTGCGCTATCCACTAAGCCACCCAGCAGTCTCAGCATTTGCCAGCGAATTGTTTCGTGGCCCAGTTAAGGGCCACCCACAGTATCTGATTACTCCTACACACTTACAAATAAACTTACAATCGACGACCAACCAGGATATAAGCAACACTATAAATCTGACTATTCCTCATCCAATTGATCATATAAAACCTCAACATGTATACTAATGAATTTTAAAAAAATTTTAGTTGAGTATTTGCGGAATAAACAGGTCATTATACTGTAGGAGTATTTTTTCGGGGTTGCTATCTAGTTCGTGATTCTATACCCGTCCTACATATCAATGGTGGCTATTATTACTACCCTAGCACCTACATTGTCACTGATCCTTTTCATATGGCTGATGTGAGAAAACCGAAACTTGGTTTCATACATATATTAGATATAATGTTGCAAATAGAAATATAATTCACAGTTAGTCCACACTGACCATGTGTAGGTCGACAATAAAAACAGATTTTAATGCAAGAATAGGTCTTAAACACCATTCACAGTTAAACTAAATTTTCCGTCTTCTAGACGACAAAAGTTAAAATGATTTATGTTTACAAAGAGAAATGTTTTATGCCCATACAGTTATTCGCATATAAATGTCTGAATTGAACTGTATTTATATCATCGATTTAAAATATATGATGATATTAAAAAAGTCATAGTTAAAAGTTATCACTAAAAATGAAGGAGTAAGCCCCATAAAGATTTCAATTACAAAAACTCGATTGAAAATACATGATGACATGAATGGAATCAAGGTTAAATGTTATCACTAAAAAGGAATATGCAAACCGTTTAAAGACTTAAATGATAAAAACTCACAAAACTTTAGTTCACTGCTTGCTATGGTTTTAATTCATGTCAATATATTAATCCATTCTTCAATGTGGACAGTAAATTTTTCACATATATTACGAATAATCCAACTACGCGAAATAAATCCGCAGTGACACGATAGTTCACCGCGTGATCCTATCGGATCACGCGCGGTTCTATTTATTTAATAAAAACCCTATTAATTACAAATAAAATTGCAGTTCAAGAAATAAAAATAACTGCTTGAAACTAACAGAGATTGTTCCTAAAATCACAGTTAAGAGGAATATTGTATAAGAACAGATTTAGATGATTTGACCTTAAAGAGCACTGTATCGAACATCGTTGGTTTGTAACACGGAGCCGCGTGTTACAATACAATACAAATAAATACTTTGTTATTAAAATTTTTTCTTTTCCCTAAAAATTGGCTGTGCAGTATACAAAGACAATGGGCATTAAAAAGCTCATTAAAGATGCCGGACAGCCTTTTACTTGTAAGAGTCAAAACACTTAAATTAGAGCAATTTGCTTGAGTGCCAAACTTCTACACGTACAATGTTCTCTAAGTCCCGTATGTAATCAGATGTAGTGCCAAAAGTATTCCTGAAGCACTGTGGAATATATAACGTGAAACAGGTCAGTAAACGTATAAGCCACATATTGCTTAATGCCGTCGTGATCAAACGTTAGAAAATGCAAGATGTTATGAGAATTATTCAATCAGGTGCTCGGCAGTTTGCATGTTTCAACGAGAACAAATGCAATTTGATTAAAATGAGGATAGAAATTTTCAGGAGAATAAAAATTGACTAATAAAATTAAATATTTCATAAGACATTTGGACGAATACATCTGTTAATCTAATTTATCCTGATGCATTGAACTTTAATTAGCGAAAGACTAATTTCCAAAACATCAGGAAGGATAGCTCGCCTAAGGTGCAAAATTTTGCATGCCTCAAAATACGCAAATGTGACATTACTGACACCAGTATGGAACTGATTGTTTTTCAATTGGCTTATCTAAAGGTTTCGCCATAAAAAAATAATGTGAATAGTCGGAAATCCGAGATAATTAGCGGAGAAGAACATTGTGAAAATGATTTAGAAGGCAAGCAAACCATTACAAGGAAAAAATGACCAAAACAACAAACTAAAATCCGAGAAACTATGCACATTTCGCAATTAATAAAGTATACTCACTTATTATACACAAATTTATGTCTATAGTTGTACACGGGCAGTTACACAAAGATCCGATTGATCACACTTTCCAATTTTGTTTTGTCTTTGATCGGGTTGACTTCTTCTTTGTTCAACTGGAAATGCGGTTCTATCACATCTTTGTTTACTGGCGACGTTTCGGTGCCTACTTTCCAGCACCATCCTCAGGCAACACAGTACAAACTTCACAATAGCAGATTTAAGCAAATGTGCTTTGATAGACACACAGTCTTCATTGTAAACTTACACTTAAAAATAAGTATGGCATTCAAACATTGTTGAAAGAGGAGGGTTTGAAAGGCCTCATGTAAAATTGTGTTTTGGTACGCTACCCCATTTTTGGCGGTTAATATTAAAATCTGCATACATTGCGCTGTTACTGTTGGGAAAATATAATGTCGATGAAGAGTGTGATACGAAAGACAACGTAGGATAATGTCATTCCTAAAGGTAAAAGCTAAAAGATTAACCAGATCACGTATAGCTTTCTGCAATACAATAAGAATGAATCCCATTTCATGCCATGTGGAACCATCAAAAATAATTTCATGTTAACCTATTAGTCAGACAAGTTTACAGCCTCTTGATCAAATGAAAGTTCAAAATGTATAGAGTTTATCGATTTTAATCTTTAATTTATTGTATTTCTCGAAATAAATCGGCTATTAAATACAAGAAACACGCTTTTTAATTAAAATTTTCTCTTACGAAATAAAATATAATTTGAATTCACGCAAATTTGACACCTCAGGCAGACTTAAAAGAAACGTGTTGCGGGACAGGAAATAAACAATTTACCTGATTTTTGGGATTGCGTACCGAAATATTTGAATCCACTGTCATCATGATTTTTGCAGATATTTCGGGCTCCAATTACGGAGCCCTTTTTCAATGCCAAACACATCACACACTTAGTTGACAATCAATATGTCAAGTGGAAATATTAATTTAAACCGCCTCATTTATACTTGATTTTAGATCTCTTAAGCATAACGTTTTTTTATAAAATGTTAGGAAAGTGTATGTTAAATTGGTTTGTGTATGTGTCTACATGTATACACTCTTCGCAATGAGATTACAGTGATATAATGACAATTAATGACAACTCACTAGATAAGCGTACGTCATGCCTGTGTGTATGTGTTCTCGTTTGTTTTGAATTGAGGAGTAATCAGTTAATGCACGTGTACACTCATCCCAGTGAAATAACAGCGATTTGGCAACATCTGACTATTCACTGGATAAGCGTGTTTGTGTGTATGTGCGTGAGCGTTTACTTAAAACTAAGAGCTAATCTGTTACATGTAATTACAGGCACGTGTAACGGTCATACAAGTAAAACTAAAATGATAACTGTCATTTCCTAGCTGCACACGTCAGACCTATTTTACACTTACTTTTCTAAATGAAGTAATTACGAGTGGCGTTTCGGTGAGGAGGGGGAATGACACTATTAATAGAGTAAATAATTAATAGGTAGTAAAATTAAATTAGAAACGGATAAAGTGTTTCAATAGGGTAGAAAGTTAAATTAAACGGTACGTAAAATAAATTAAAAATTGCCTGATAAAGAAGATACTAGTAATAGTGCAAAGAAAATAAAATAAAAATAAACCTTGTCATCATGTATAGATAAATGTATGTTAAAGGCGCTACATTAACAACAAGTAATCAAGGATGAAATAATCAAAATAAATTAGGCGATATTGAATTAATCAATCTCCACCTCTGTAAGTTAATATCAGTCCAGTGTTCTTATTCTTTTACTTGAGCGAGTTTCTGATTCTGATTCTGATTCGTGCAATCTTCGTTTTCTACCATTATTTAGTGCTGTATTCCAAATAGGACCTAGTGATTTTTCTACGGCTGTTTCATTCATTATGTCATTTCTCGATTTAATTTCGATGGATTCTCTAATCAGTCTAGTCGATCTGCTACGGCTACAAATTGATATACGTCTGCACCCATCCCAATTAATTGTGTGTCCTGTCTCTACTGTATGGCGTGCAAGATCTGATCTATTAACATGGGCATACTTGCATGCGGTTTTATGTTCCCCTCTTCTAACCTTAATTGAGCGCATGGTTTCACCCACATACATCAAGTTACAGTCGTTACATGGAATTTCATATACTCCTGATGTGTCTAGCGGTTCTATTTTTTCCTTTTGGTTGGGAAGTATAATACCTAGTGTAAGGGTCTGTTTTAAAATAGTACGTATATTGTATTTTGATGCTACCATTTTTATTTTCCTACTTAGTTTAGAGTCAGGTATAACCATTACCCTCCGGTCATCTTTTAATTTATTTGACTTCACGTACTTCCAGTCATGATTAAATTTACTTATAACGCTCATTATAGTTGCTTCAATTAACTTTAGAGGATACCCATTAGCACTGAATATTTCTCGCAGTCTCCCTAATTCAATCTCTCTATGTTTTTTATCTGTTAATCTTAAGCTCCTTATTATCATCGATTTTAAGATACCGATTTTCATTCTATATGGATGATTTGAATCGAAATTAAGAAGGATACCTGAGTAAGTATCCTTCCTATAAACATCCCGTTCTAGTTTTGTACCATTTCTAATTAACTTGACATCCAGAAATGGTAATTCGCCACATGATTCATTTTCAATTGTAAATTTAAGCTCACTCACCTGATTTGCTATGTTTAAGAAATTTATCAGATGATCCTCCCCGTGATTCCAAATAACTAATATATCATCCAAATATCGTACATACAATTTAGGATTTAGGGGCGTTATATCTAAGAGAGTCTTCTCCATGTAATGCATGAAGATATTAGCTATTGGAACCGATAGTGGTTGCCCCATTGGAACACCTCTAATCTGCTTATAAAATGCATTCCTAAATTTAAAATAAGTTGAGGACATACATACATACATCATCTCCATGACGTGTCTAATCGTCATTTTGCTTCCTTCTCTCAGGCAGACACCAGAAGAAACTGGCAAACTAAGGCATCTTTAGGCTTCGAAGAAACGTTCAAAACGGTTTTACTGTGTCTAAACGGATAACTAAATTATCGTCTATGGATCCGAAGTACGATGAAAAGAAAATAATTAACCTACGACTAAACACACGACCGTTCCAATAGAATGCATACCTAATAATGAAATTATTATGGAGACAGTTAAAATTACCTTTATCTTCCCAGATGAAGGTAAAACTAAATTTGAATTGGATGTTGCCAAATTGGTATTAGAAAATAAAGAGGATAAATGTAGGTCGAATAATGAATTGACAAGATTGTGATCGAATTTGAAATCTAATAAGATAATATGCTTTAAAGCAGATAAATGTGGATTAACAGTGCTAATAAATAAGAGAACTTATAATTAGATGTATGTGCAATTTAATAACAAAGGAGTTAATAAAAAACAAAAAAGAACTCAACTGATAAGTTACAAGGTGAGGTTAAAACTTAAATCAATCAAATGATTGGGTTTGAGGTATTAGATTCAGTGCTTGAAAACTCATTATTACAAAGAGACACACTACCTCCAAGCGTGCATGATTATTAAAAGATTCACAAAATATATGTTCCACTTAGATTAATTGTAAATGTTTAGAATTCTCCAACGTACGAAATGTCCAAATTTGTATGCCATAGAATAAGTCAGTACACCTATTTTCTGGGTTATACATTAAAGAACACTTATCACATTACTGACATTATTAGTAAGTATAAATTATTAAATGATGATAAACTGGTATCGATGTATACTATCATTCCGATGTAGGTTGCATTACGGCGTGTCCAATGTTTTTCAACGTAATACCCTGAAATATTGGAAGGCGGTAAACTAATGTTAAGGAGTATTAGGGAAATATTTATAATTTGTACGTTATCGACCTACTTTATATTTAGAAATTAATTTTATCAACAGGTTAAATGCGTTTCATTATCGGTTGCAGTCGTTAATATTTACATGCATTATTTAGAAATTAACACTTGTTCAAATCTCCCATCAAACCGAACTTATATTTAAAATTTTTAATTTTGAATCATGGGGATTAGAAGTTGGAGAATTTTTTATTTAGCTAATCACCTGGGAATGTTAAAATTTAAATTGGAAAAAGAAAGAAAAGAAGTATTATCAATTATTAATGCAAAATTAAAACGAATGGGTCAGATTTTAAGATATTTATAGAACAGATACTTATTCGGGTATACCTTAATCACCCACTTAGGATGACAATATGCGTTCTGAAATCCATGAAAAATAGATGTCTTAAAATAGTTGATTTAAAATAAGAGGACAAAGAAATGGAGAAATTGAAATAAATGTTCAGGACAAATGGTCATCCGGCAAAATTAATTGATAAAATCGTAAACGACACACTATGGAGATTTAATGGAAAACTAAACCAAGTAAAACTGGAAATGGATTCAGAAAAGCAAAATGAAGATAAGCGCAGAATTCTGGTACTACTACATTCCAGATTAAGTTAAAATATTAGTACATTAGCAAAGAAATATAACATAAGAAAAGTAGGAGGAAAATTCGTAACTATAGGCAATAAGCTACAGAAAGAGAAAGAAAAAATCGAACCCCTTAACAACTCATGGCCTTATGAGATACCATGGAAAGATAGCAAATTCGGGTATAGATTTGAAACCGTGCGTCCAATAAAGATACGTAGAGGGTTATAAAACAGCATGCAAATATTGACATAGTTATAGATCATATCTAGCTACGCACTCAATGGAGACATGCCATTAATTCTAATGGGATGGATGAAAACGGATTTAATTTTGTAACCGAAATAGATTAACCAGGTTGATTGGGGAAAAAATTGAAATAGAATCAGGTATGAATATCATAAATATACCATCGGTAGATAAATAATTCGGCCCCTTATTTATTAAAGCCTTTTCGAATGAACGGAAACGTAGATAGGAGGAATCAGATTCAACAAAAAGATCAAATAGGAGACCGCGATTTAAAATTGAAAAATTCGAAAGGTGTATATTGGGTACACTGCAATTGTTGTAAATCGTGTACACATGGGAACTTTCATAGTTACTTATAATTAATCAGTAATTGGTTGCGCGGATGGTGGTAGCAATATTTAAAATTAAGTATGCAAGCTTGAAGTGAACACCAATTCAATTGTATTTAACCAATCGTCAGACAAGAGAGCAAAGCTACCTTCAGACGCACGCTCTGACGCGTTTAGACCCACCATGAGCGTCAGCATGGTACGACGGCCAACTGACTATCGAAGATCAAACCGCATTGCATGCATATATGGTAAGCAAAATTAGATATGCTGCTCTCACCTCTAGAAGTCTCGCGTACACTGAACTTGACTGGAAGTGTTGGCTACACAATTTCTATGCAGTGACGAGTATTAACTGTTTTCCAGTTTTCGCCACATATGCATATATTGGCAATACAATTAAACAATGAATTGATTGCGCGGGTGATGGTGACAATTCTTTAAATCAAGTTTGCGCGCCTGAAGTCAGGACCAGTCGTCGAACGATTCATCGGCTGATATTAACTTAATGCTTGACAAAAAATGACATTGACTAGAACTATGGTTGCCCAGTTGTTACATGTTACCAAAAATATTGATATCATTGTAAGCTAAAGTTGAAAAAAATTGTAAATTACAACTGATTTTGATCAAACTTTATTCCTGCGAATTCTTACACGCTGGCCTTGATCAATATAATTTATCAAATTTCCTGGTTACTCTGACATCTTTCAATCAGTGTGTTGACATTCACTGCCTTAAATTTTACTGCGTTGATTTCGAGTTCCGGTGTCCGAAGCATTGCTCAACGTCACGCGCAAAGTTTGTGATCTAGGAATAGCATAACTAAGAAGCCTTTCTCCATTTAATGCATGGAGATGTTAGCTATTGTAACTGACAGTGTTTGTCTCATTGGAACACCTCTAAGTTGATAGTAAATTTCATTCCTAAATATAAACTAAGTAGAAGAAATACACGTATTCATCATCTCTATGGCGTGTCTCATTGTCATTTTAATTTCATAAAGTATTAACCCATGATATTCCAATAAACGCTGAAAATAGTCCACTGATTTGGGTACTGTTATGTTGGTGTAAGTTGGCACCGCATCTAAACCAGCCAATAAAACGTTTTCATTTAGATCACATTTATCGACTATCTCATTATTCGTTGACATAAAAACTTACCACTTATTGTGACCTGTTTCACGTGGTTTAATGAAGCTTATTAAATAGTTTTGTTTATACTTACTGTGAGATCTCTTAAGTGTTACTCCATTTTTACCAGGTAAGCATATTGCTTATATGTGTAGGTATGTCTGCACGTGTACAATTATCGAAGTGAAATAACAGTGATTTAATAACACTAAATGACGACTCACTAAATAAGCTTACGCCATTCCTGCATATATGTGCTCGCGTTTGTTTTTGATTGAGAAGTAATCAGATTGTTGAGTACTGAGAAATAATCAGTTATTATATTATTAGCTGCTGGTTTATCACTCATCCAAGTAAACTAAAGTGATAAATATCAATTCCTGATTTGCCAAGTCAGACATTTTTAACACTTAATTTCCTAGATGAAATCATTGCGAATGACATCATTGTGAGGAGGAAGCAATTTACTGTGAATTCCCGTGCGCAATGTTTTCAAATTAGTAAAATTAAGAGTTAGTAAATAACTTCGAATTTATTTTCGGATTATCTTATAATTTCTTCCTTGATTACGTGTTACCTTATAATATCAATTGACCTAGTTTATTTATGTAGTGTAGCGCTTTTTAACAAATCTTTAGGTTTTTAAGGAAAAGATTTAAATTATCTGTGCCCTAGTACTATTATTTTTCTTTAATAAGCAATATGAGAATTTTGTTAGGATCCCTTGTTATTTTACCTTTTTGTTGCATTGAATCACTTTATCTGTATCTTATTTAATTTTGCTGATACGTAGTTATGTACTGCAAAATTTGCGCCCATGTATTCAGATTTTTGTCCCACACTTACCTCAATGCCACTCGTAAATACTTTACTTAATAAATAAAGTGTAAAAAGTAGGTCGGATGTGTGAAACAGGAGAATTGGCATTTATCAATTGTTATTGACTTGGATGTGTGATACAGGTGTAATTTAATGTAATTAACTCATTATTTTTCAGTATTAAATAAACGCCTAGACACATACACACATGCGTGATATAGGTTTATCTAATAATTCGTCGGATGTCAAACCACAGTAATTTAACTGGAATTAATGTTTAGGTGCAGCAACTGATTACTACTCAATCCAAAAAAACGAGAGCCCATACACTCAGGCACGGTCTACGCTTTTCTAGTTATTCGTCAGTATGTGTTACTAGATTACAGTAATTTTATTTCTATGTGTGTACACATGCAAGCACATACACACATATATGAGATAAACTTAGTGAAAAGCGAGTTATGCTTAAGAGTTCTAGCAATAAGTACAAATGAAACATTTAAACTAAATTTACCACGACATATTGATCGCCAATACAATTTAACAAAAATAGATTGTGCGGGTAGTGTTAACAATGCTTCAAACCAAGTTTGCGAGATTGAAGTAAACACCAACTCAATTGAATTTAACTAGTCTTCGAACAACATAACATAAATACCGCCAGCCGCAACACACTGACGCGTTTCGACCTTCCATGATCATCATCAGAGTACGACGGTAAACTGATTATCGAGGATCAAACCGCATTTAATAAATATGGTAATTAAATTTAGATATGCAGCTCTCACCTCTTGCAATCTCGCATAGATTGAATTTGACTGGAAATGTCGGCTCCACACTTTCTATGCAGCTTGCGCCACATATACATATAGACAGTACAATTTTACAATAATTGATTGCGTGGGTGGTGGTAACAATGATTTAAATCAAGTTTGCGAGCTTCAATTAAACACCAAGCCCATTGTATCTAAGCATATATATTCAATGTGGTTTGATCCTCGATAGTCAGTTTGCCGTCGTACTCTGACGATGATCATGGAAGGTCGAAACGCGACAGTGCTTTGCGGCTGGCTGAAGTTTTGTTATGTTGTTCGACGATTGGTTAAATTCAGTTGGGTTGGTGTTTACTTGAAGCTCGCAAACATGACTTAAAGATTTGTTACCACTACCCTCGCAATCAGTTATTGATATATGATATTGTCTACATATGTATATCTAGCGAAAGCCCAAAGCATTTAATGCTCGCAACTTCATAGAATTTATGCAGCTGATATTTCCCGCCAAGTTCAATGTATTTGAGACTGCTAGATGTGAGAGCTGCATATCTAAATTTGATTTCCATATGTATTCAATACGAATTGATCCTCGATAGTCAGTTTGCAGTCGTACTCTGATGATGATCATGGAAGATCGAAACGCGTCAGTGTTTTGCGGCTGGCTGTAGTTTTGTTATGTTTTTCGACGACTGGCTAAATACAATTGGGTTGGTGTTTAGTTCAAGCTCGCAAACTTCATTTAAAGAATTGTTGCAACCACACGCGCAATCAGATATTGTTAAATTTTATTGCCTATATAAGTATATCTAGCGAAAGCTCCAAGCAGTAAGTGCTCGCTACTTCATAAAAATTTTGTAGCCCACATTCCAGTCAAGTTCAAAGTATTCGAGACTGCTGGAAGTGAGAGCCACATATCTAAATTTGATTTCTATAGATATTCAATGCGGTTTGATGCTCGATTATCAGTTTGCCGTCGTAATCTGATGATGATAATAAATGGTCGAAACACGTCAGATCGGGACGCTTGATTGTAATTTTGCTATGTTGTTCGACGACTGGTTAAATACAAGGTTTACTTCAAGCTCGCGAACTTGATTTAAAGAAATGTTTCCACTACTGGCACAACCAATTATTGTTAAATTGTATTGTCTATAGATGCATATTTGGCGAAAGCTACAAGCAGTTAATGCTCGTGACTCCATAGAAATTTTTTAGCCGACATTTCCAGTCGTATTCAAGACTGCTAGGTGTGAGAGCCGCATATCTAAATTCGATTTCCATATATATGCAATGCGCTTTAATCCTCGAAAGTCAGTTTGCCGTCGTACTCTGAAAATGATCATGGAAGGGCGAAATGCGTCTGCTTGTAGTTTTGTTATGTTGTTCGACGATTGGTTAAATACAATTGGGTTGGTGCTTACTTCAAGCTCGCAAACTTCATTTAACAAATTGATAACAGCATTCGCGCAATCAATTATTGTTAAATTGTCTGGTCCATATATGTATAACTGGCTAAAGCTGCAAGCAGTAAATGCTCGTGACTGCATAGAAATTGTGCAGCCGAAATTTCCAGTCAAGTTCAATGTATTCAAGACTGCTAGTAGTTAGAGCCGCATATCTTTGTGGAGGAAGTTAAATCCTCCACCATATGTAAAATAACCTTGACTGATAAATTTAAACCACAATAGCTGATTGTAACGAACTTTATTAAAAAAGAATTATTTCTTTTTTATTTTCCAGAACATTCTTTGTTTAAATACTTGATTTTAAATTGTGCGCTATTTTGAGTTTTCGAATATCTCGCTACGTGACTGGTATTGTAATTTTGGTCTGCTGCATTTTAAAAATTTCTCTAGTAAACGATTACATCATTATCAAATATATTTCTCCATCAATTGCCTTTGTTCTGATATAAAATAACATTAAAGATGAGCCTTGGAACGGGTGTATTTGATTTTATCGTTGGTTCACGCATATATCATAACAGATTATTGCTGAGTGGAACAGCTTTCCAACTTTCTTTTTCCGATTTCCTAACTGTAAGTATCGATTTAATTGTTATCTCATATATTCATGGACACCGATATTAAATTTGAGGACACAAGTAAGTTAGTGCAGGACATAGCGGACTTGAACTTAAGTGACGCTAGTAATCATATCAGCCTATCCGACTCTAGTGTGAATTTTAGGACTTCTAGCGATCTGGCATCTATGGGGCTTACAGACTCGAATAGGTTAGGAGCCTCAACATATTAATTTGATCTCCATATATATTCAATGCGGTTAGATCTTCGAAAGTAAGTTTGCCAAAGTACGCTAATGATCATGAAAGTTGGAAACGCTTTAGTGTTTGGTGGATGGCTGTAGTTTTGTAATGTTTTTCGACGACAGGTTAAATACAATTGGGTTGGAGTTTACGTCAAGCTCGCAAACTTGATTTAGAGAATTTTAACCAACACATGCGCAATCAGTTATTATTAAATTGTATTGTCTATATATGTAGATCTAGCGAAAGCTCGAAGTAGTTAATGATCGTGATTTTATAGAAATTTTGCAGCCCACATTTCCTGTCAATTTCAATGTATTCAAGACTGCTGGATGTGAGCGCCGCATATCTAAATTTGACTTCCACAGATATTCAATGCGGTTTGATCCTCGATAATCAGTTTGCCGTCGTACTCTTATGATGATCATGGAAGGTCGAAACACATCAGTTCGTGGCGGCTGGTTGTAATTTTGTGTTTTTGTTCGACGACTGGTTAAATGCAATGTCATTGGTGCTTACTTCAATTTCGCGCACTTGATTTAAAGAATTGTTTCCACTACCGGCGCAATCAATTATTGTTAAATTGTATTGTCTATAGATGCATATTTGGCGAAAGCTGCAAGCAGTTAACGCTCGTGACTGCATAGAAATGGTGTAGCTGACATTTTCAGTCAAGTTCAATGTATTCGAGACTGCTAGATGTGACAGCCGCTTATCTAAGTTAGATTTCCATATATAATCAATGCGCTTTAATCCTCGAAAGTCACTTTACCGTCGTACTCTGATCATGATCATGGAAGATCGAAACGCGTCAGTGTGTTGAAACTGGGTATTGTTTTGTTATGATGTTTGACGACTGGTTAAATACAATGGGTTGATGTTTATTTCAAGCTCGCAAAATTGATTTAAAGAATTGTTACCAACACTCGCGCAATCAATTATTGATAAATTGGATTGTCTATTTATTTATATGTGGCGAAAGCTGCAAGCAATTAATGGTCGTGCTGCAGAGAAATTG